>LBNU01011952.1:5326-27169 GCA_014162995.1 Artemisia annua | reverse complement strand
CGGTAACACTTAGATTCTAGAACTTGCGATAGGACCATCCCGAATCCACAAGTGAGACTACATTCGTGTAGTTAGATTTACTACATGATAAGAGGCGTTAGGATTAACCCATTGTTTTACACCTGTGTTTTTGTTATAATTACATTGACTTCATTGGTCAAGTAATTCTCCCACACCTTTGCATTGTACTCATTTTTAGTACACGATACCCCTAGTACACCCTCCAGAGCCTATCTTTTCGTTTCTAACTTTAAGCATTTTACTTAAAGGAAGAATTTGTTACACCCCACTTAAATGTACACCCAAATCGCCTTAGCCTACCTTGTATGCACTCACCTTTAGTGCATTATTGTGATAACATTTGTTAAACCCTTAGTTAATTAACTAATTGATTACATGGTTGCTAAGTCGATTCATATCCTTGTACGTATTATTTTGGGACGATTGGGACTCATGGGTAAAGTACTAGTGTAATGGAATAATGGGGAAGAACAACATTATTACCCCCATATGTGCGTTAATATTTTAAAGTACTCCAAGTGTTTTGATTATCTTAATTCGAGTCATTAGAATATTAAATTGTAAAGTATGTAAAAGTTCAAGTGTAAGGTGAGAACCGAGGCCCCTATGATCTATTATTTTGGATGGTAGGGTAAAAGTGTATGAAAAAAAAATGAGAAAAAGAAAAGTAGAAAAAAAACATACGGACTACTATCCCATTTCTTTTTATGTTTATTTTATGTTTTATTAGTTTTTGATTCCTTGGCTTAGCAACGCCATATTATACATGTGATTAATCAAGATCTTTAACTCGCCACCAGTAAAATATCCCTTTTCCAACAAAACCGTGTTTATCATATCTTTACACCTCATTATAACCCTTTTTGTAAAGACCTCTTTGATAGTTTATCTTAGGTGCTTACGCCTAGTGGAGAAGGTTTTCGATCCTTTCCCAAGCCTATGATAATCTATTTGCTATGACAGGTAGTGAGAGATATCGTTCATTTTCATTTATGAGATATAATTCTATGACACCTGAGAGATGTGAGTATCTAAACACTACTTGTGAGGTGCTAGTGTGTAATCTCCGTGCTTATTATGATTAAAGTGGAACGATTATTTGTTGTAATTACTTTTATATTAGTGTTAAATGACCCCTAACTTGTATTTTGATTAGAATAAAAGCGCATTTGCTTGAGGACAAGCAAATCTCAAGTGTAAGGGTATTTGATAAGGCGAAAAGTGTACCGCTTTTCGGGGGTCATTTAAGCCCTAAATCGTATTTATTTGATCATTTATTGCCCTAAATCGTTCCTTTTGGCATTTTAGGTACTTTGGAGAGAAATTCTGGAAAAGGAAGCATTTTGGACATTTTTGGAGCATTAAAGTGAAGAATTCGACAAAGTGCTAAAATCAGCTGGAATAGTACTCCAGACGGCATCAAGCTTGGATGTGACGCCGTCAAGCCTTGATAGGCCAGAATGGATTTTGGGAGATTAAAGGGGGACGGCGTCAAGAAGGCCATCAAGAAACCCTAATCACGGCGAGGTGACGGCGTCAAGGCTATAACGTGACGCCGTCAGATCTGATTTTCTATATATATTCTCATAATTTTTAGTCATTAGTGTGGAACTTTTTAGGGAGAAACCCTAGACGAATTTTAGCAGCTTTTACAAGGTTTTTTTTACCTTGAGATGTTTCATGTTACATTGAAGATAAGTAATCAATTAATCATTCAATATGTCTATGTGTTGTTTGATTCTATCTTGTTCTTCTCTTTTGTTTAACATGCTAGGCTAGGTTTTCTTTGTGTTTGCTTAGATCTAATGAAACCTAACTATTGATTATTGATTGAATGGTGTGTTATTGATTGTATTGTATGAATGTTTATCGATGTTAGGCTTAAGAAAACTGGCAGACTTCCAATTGGTAACATGCTTGAACGTCTTAAGAAACATGAACCAAGGTGTACTAAAGTTATTTGATTGTATTTAATGCATGAGCGAATTCTAGTGATCCCATGTTAGGAGCTTCTTAGCCGGCTCGACATAGGAGTGAAGTAGGAGCTTATAGAGTTGGGGAAGTCCATACACACCCCACGACCGTTATTAAGGAATACAATCCGTCATCCACGCAATTAATACACACTAATCAATTGGTAAAAGATAGTTAGGGAGTAAGAAAATCTAAGTAAACACACTTCTCTCCATATAGTTTTCACAAACATTTATTTCCTTGTTATTTTATTTGCATTAGTAGTATTTGGGTTAGTTGATTAGCAACTAATTCCGCCCACTCCTTTAAACCCGAGATTTTTACTTGCTTTCCTAAAAATAATAAAATGCAAAAAGAATCTTCCCTCACCCCTAGACCTATTAGAGTAGCTTTTCAATCCTAACGACACTATTCCCGCAGAGAACGATCAATCCCCCGGTACTTGCCACTACACTATACTACATCGGTCAGGTACACTGCCTGGTGGGGATTGCAAGCTTCTCAAGATCCCTTGAGAAGTAAAACCCTAGCGCGTGGTCGCAATCCCGCGCATCAACTAGTGAAGAATAAATTCATGTGTGTAGTTTGCATGATGAAATTTGCATTTTTTATTGGTTTATGGTAAATCCTGAACTTGTGGCCTGGGTACTTGCGGTTATTTTTCATGTTAAAAAACCTTGCGGGTGGCCCCATAAATGGAAAAATCAAAGATTTGGGATATGAATTGTTATAATTGAAAATCAGTTCATACATTATGTTGCCTTAGGCTAGGCACACTCGTGACCCATATTGCATCATCATTCCGGCTGCCACCTCAGCTTTCTCTCTCTTCAACCCATTTTCACCTCTCTCCCCACAGTGGTGACCCATATTGCATCATCATTATTTAAAAAAAAAAAAAAAAAAAAAAAAAAAAAAAACCATTTTTAACGCAAACACAAATTTTATTAATAAAAACCTTAACGTTACATAAGCGATACGAAATTGAAACGTTACATCATAGTTTAAGTAGGTACATGTTTTCCATTTTACTTGCAAAGTGCCAACATGCATGCAAAAACCATATACGTGCCATTTGCAAAAACCATTTTACAAAAACATGCAACGTGGCAACATGTATACGTATGTCAACATGCAAAAACCGAATATGTATATATACCAACATTTACTATTATATCTTTCAAGCCAAACTCTTTGCAAAAGCCATTTCAAGCTAGTAGCAGTGAACAACATTTGCAAAAGCCATTTCAAGCCAAACTCTTTCAAGTTTCAAGTGCAAACAACACTTCGACATCCAATATCTTTCAAGTTTTTGTTTCGATAGTTGATGCTATTCTTGCTGCTGATTGTTCATAGATTTAGCTTTTGTTCATGAGTTATTGTAACCGCCCGTAAATTTCCAGACTGTGTTTAAATAATAAATTATATTTATTATTTCTTAAATTTCACTTTCGGACCTTTCCGAACTTAGTTGAATCGAATACGAGAGATTTCCTCGTAAAACGTTAAAACTACACGTTTCGCGTTCCAGCACAACTATAAACGCATTAAACTATTTAATATATTATTATATTAATTACGAGAAAATAGTCGTGTGAATGCTCGTTTTTCATGGAAAAATTATTTTAAGTGCAAAGACATAACTTTCGTATCTCAGATTGATCATTTACTAACCCATATGAGACCCACGCTCTTAATATATAACAGATTACTAAAATTTCAGATTTGGCCCCTGAACTTTCGAAATTGATGAAATGGTCCCTAAACCTTTGACACTATAAAAGGGCTTCATAACCCTAAAAACCTCATATATCACTCCTCACTCTCACTCTTCTCTCTCTCTATCTATCTATAATTTCGGCGCCACTGCTTTTCCGGCGAGACTTTCGGCGAGATTCCGGCGAGCTCATTTTTGCCGTTTAAGAGTAGATCAATACCAAGGAAGCTCGGATCGAGAGTTTTGAAGCTATCTCTCTCGTTCTTGGTATGATCGAAAAACCCACATTATATATTTACTTTATGTTTCAAAACTGATTATAAGTACTTTGTCATCATTTTCGTGGGATAAAATGAAGATTAAACAATATTGATAAACTTTCGTGTGGTAAAACGTGATTAAAAAGGGGTGTTAGTTTGTCATATTGAACCGAGTCAATTCAACTCAGGCGAGTCGAGTCGACTCAGCTGAGTCAACTCAGTCGAGTTGAGTTGAACTCGTGGTGTTCATGGTTATTTGTTATTATTGTTGTCGTGACCCATTTGACTTCGGAGTGCTATCTAAATTTGCTTGTTAATCATGACTTTAGTCTCGGATTGAACTCGGATTTTCTTATTTTGTTAAGATAATTTGTTTTGCGTTCGAGGGTCAAGATGAACCAGAAAGGGGTGTGTTGTTTGCTCTCGGTTCAGCCACACCCACGAAGGGTGTTGGGTTATATTTTTCGTTCTTGTTGTTCTTGGTTCTCGGTCACAAAAAGAAAACCCACATAGGGTTGTTGTCATTGTGGATGGGGTAAAAGAACACACATGGGTGTGATATTTCTTTTGGTCTTGGTTCGACGCGAGTCACCCACGGGGTGCTCGTTTGCAATCTGGTTCTCGGACTTAACCACCCACGTAGGGTGTGTTTTGCTTGGTCTCGGTTCACAGCAGCAAGGACACACAAGGGGTGTTTGTTTTCCCAGTTTATCTTTCTAGCTTGTTTCCAGTGCTTAGGGTGCGTTCGAGTTGTTTTGTTGATCTCGGTCTAGCAATAAATTAAGGTGCGTTTGATGTTGGGTTGTGAGCCCAATCCAGGGTGCGTTTGGAAAACTTGTGGGCCGAAACCCATTTAAATGTTTTAAGGTTTTATGTGTTTTAACAACTTTGAATATGGTATATGGGTAATACAAATTTTAATATTGGTTTTATAAATTCATGTATACTCGACTAACTTAATTTAAGTGTTTTGACATAGATCATTGGTATGTTTTGGTAACTCGTGGGAATGATACTTGAATACGGACAAAACATATATACTTAACGGACTAACATAATGAATGGAGACTCAAATCATTTGGACAAATCATTGGACTTGTATCGAATCATTTGGACAAATTATTTGACTCTACGGACTANGTAAAAGAACACACATGGGTGTGATATTTCTTTTGGTCTTGTTTCGACGCGAGTCACCCACGGGGTGCACGTTTGCATTCTGGTTCTCGGACTAAACCACCCATGTAGGGTGTGTTTTGCTTGGTCTCGGTTCACAGCAGCAAGGACACACAAGGGGTGTTTGTTTTCCCAGTTTATCTTTCTAGCTTGTTTCCAGTGCTTAGGGTGCGTTCGAGTTGTTTTGTTGATCTCGGTCTAGCAATAAATTAAGGTGCGTTTGATGTTGGGTTGTGAGCCCAATCCAGGGTGCGTTTGGTAAAATTGTGAGCCGCAACCCATTTAAATGTTTTAGGGTTTTATGTGTTTTAAAAACCTATAATGTGGCATATGGGTAATACAAATTTTAATATTGGTTTTATAAATTCATGTATACTCGACTAACTTAATTTAAGTGTTTTGACATAGATCATTGGTATGTTTTGGTAACTCGTGGGAATGATACTTGAATACGGACAAAGAATATATACTTAGCAGACTAACATAATGAATGGAGACTCAAATCATTTGGACAAATCATTGGACTTGTATCGAATCATTTGGACAAATTATTTGACTCTACGGACTACTATCGGATTACATATTTGATTAACGAAGAATGTAATGGACTTAATGATTTGAACTAAATAATTAATGGATAATGGGCAATAAAGCCTAATGACAACCAATGACATACTTAAGTTTTGAATCTAGTTTATTAGATAAACTTAGTCGGACAATTCTTCGTCTATACATATTGTTTGAAAAATGTGAGTAAAGATAATTTTTACTTGAAGTAGTCGAAAAGTGTTTACCAGAAAAGTTGATTTTATTAAAGTCTATGACTTTGGTAACGGTGAATAAATGAACGAGTCATGGAAAACTTTTATAAAGTTTCTATATTTAGATTTATTTTCCAAAAACTCTTTATTTATAACCTCGCCAAGTAGCGAAATGAACACATTAGGATCATGAGATTTATATTGTTTATAATATAATTCAGACTTATTATTATTTGTAAAAATAGTCATGTTTAATACAAAATATTGGGCTTATGGGGAAAATACCGAAACGTACTAACTGACTTATTTTATTAACGTTTTTTTTGTCGCTATTTTCCTTGACTTCTTTTGTCATTCATTTCTCGACTCAGGTCCTCGTCGGTACTTTTCTCTACTATGTCGTTATCTATTCCTCTTTGACGTGTGTGTACTTGAGACATCGTCAGTAAGTCTTGACTGTTCTTTTATTACTTCCATTGTAATATATTGGAATATATTATACTTTGGCGTGAGTTGTATGTCGAGTCTATGTTTTCTTGCCACCACACGAAACGTTGAAACTAAACTTTTCTTACGAGCAATGATACTAAACTTTTACAAACTTTGAAACGAGTAATCCACGAAAACTAAGACGCTTGTCTTTTGAAAACTCTTTTACTTTACGAGACGTATTCTGAGATGACTATATATATTAGGTTGTGCCGATTCTGTACCGTTCTATATCTCTTGATACCGTTGTGATCTGCTCAAGATGCCAGTAGTGTCAGTTGTGATATTTTGCATTGCTTCATATTGAGGTGAGTTCATACTCCCTACTTTTATCTGTTTTATAACTGTTTTGGGGGAGAATATACATGCTCGTTTTCAATTAAACTCGATGCTTGTTTGTACTTAAACTCATTACTTGTCTTACTTGAAAACATGATTTTTCTAGTGATAACCTACTTGATTACTTTATTATGGACACAAGTGCTTGAAACATATATGTGAGTTTATAGCCCCACTTTACTTATACTTGTTTCACAACTTTTGGGGTGAGTAATATCCAAAACTTTTATGGACCAACACTATGTTTAAAAACTATTACGTGGAGAGCCTAAGCCCTAAATCCAATATTTATGCCCACTCTCATGAACCGTTAGTTCATGTGGGATGCGCGATTGCTATAGATAGATCTATTGGGGTGACTCCCCTGTTCGGTTGGCCACACATGGGTCAATGCGAAACGTATATCATATCGGAATCGAGTGTAACGGGATAAGCACTCGCAATGGGCCCCCTATTAGTATGACTACATTTTGCATACACCACTGTCGTAGTTTCGGTTGCATGAACTTAGTGCTAGCGTAATAGACTTTTACTTTGGTGTGACATTATATTCGTTGTAATGATCACATACTTTGCCTATGGTCCAACTTTATGCCTAAAACTTATGGCCTACCTTGATACTTTTCATGACGCTGTGAGTAAAGCAGTGGTCACTAATTCTAGACTTGAATTGTATGTGAATAATTATTCACACTTGAAAACCTTGTGGTCCACACTACTAATTTACTTAAAGGCAAATATTATTTTTACAACATTGTGAGTGACACAATGGCCACAAATTTTTCGATTGAACTCACATTACTTTTACTCTACATTGTTATTTATACAAACCTATGAACTCATCAACCTCGTGTTGACACTTTTTAGCATGTATTTTCAGGTTTAAAGCGATAGCTTACTATTGAAGGCATTGGCAGGGCATGACATGGTCATAGATGACTCTGATATATTTGGGACTGCTTTATTTCTTTAATGGGCTTATATTTCCACACTGTTTTTGGAATGTTGTAAACAAAATACTTTTGAATATAAGGAATTCTTTTAAACGGTTGAGGTAAAACCGTTCTTTGTACTTTATGTTGTGATACCAATTTAGTAGCACCCAAACATGTATGCTTCCGCTAAACCAGATTTTGGGGGTGTTACAGTTATGGTGTGAGTTTGTCAACAAAGGGTATAATTTTCTTGGAGTTTTTTGGAGTGTGAAAGGGGATGATTTTTGTTTGTAAGAATCGGTCGACAGGGCAACCGATTGTGGATATATTCCTCCAACGACCGAATTCGACAACAACCATCACAGAGGGAGCAACCGAATCTCAAATCGGTCGATCAATGCCTCGACCGAATTACATCCGGCCCGCTGTGGGCAGCCTTATACATGGCCCGTGAGTGTTGTTATTCCAGTATTGGTTTTATATCATAGCAATAAAACCAATGAAGTAATTGACTTGATAAGTATCTTACTGATTTTTGCATGGTCATTCAATTAAATGATAGGATCAAACTCGCATGGAAAGAAAAATAAAGATGCACATGATTACTAGTATTTTATAAAAATCATAAACGGTGTGAATCTCGGATTGCGTTAATGATGTTGTCATTTTATTGAGTGGTGTATATCCCCTAATTGATTCATGCATATGATCATTAGAGATGGAACATACTCTCTTATTTGCATGAATTGCGATGCTCTTTTAAATTTATGGATAAATAGATACCAAGAAACATGGGACATGTGATATCAGTCTTGAAAAGCATGTCTTGATGCAAACTGAAAACAATGAAATCCGTCCTTGGAATGAGTAGGCTTGTCGATAAAGTTTCCACCGGAAGTAAACATAAGGCGTCAAGTTTACTGAAATTTTATTGGATGGATGTAAGTTGCATTAAATTATTAATCAAATGATTTGTTCTATATATGCGACTCTAGTTTGAGTACGTCCTTTTATTATCATGTTGATTAAATTGGTTCACTTCCATGTTTGTGTCATCTATTGAAGTGCCATTAATATTGTGCAAGTTACAAATTGACTAATTTGGTTATTTGGTTAACATAAATATGTTAAAGTGCATGCTCATTAGTGATTATCTGTTTTGACTAACTAATGTAATTGAACATGCTTTAATTCACATGTTTATTATATTGAAATGGTATGTTATCAAGGTAGCCAAATTAAAGTGTTACAAAATGTAGTAGATAGAGTTACTTGTCTGATGGATACATTCTATTTGTATATTTAGACAGTTTAACTATAGTCAAAGGGATATCATTTTTTTGGATACTATAAATCGAGTATCTAAATACTTAAAGAAAACCATGGATTATGGTTGGAATACAGCGGAGATCCATCAGTATTAAAAGGTTATACTGATGCAAGTTGGATAACTGATTAAGAAGACTACGATCCACGAGTGGATGGATATTCACTCTTGGTGGGAGTGTAGTGTCTTGGGGATCAAAGAAAGAGGGCTATTTAACAGACTCTACTATGGCAGAGGAATTTATGGCATTTGCTTCATGCTGCAAAGAAACAGAATGGTTATGGTAATTGTTTATAAACATACCCTTATGGCCAAAACATATGCCACCAATCTCTGTGCATTGTGATAGTCAATTTACACTATCAAGAGCGTACAATCAAGTGTACAATTGTAAGTCCAGGCATATCGGACTTAGGCACAGACAAGTCAATCAGTTGATAATTGAAAAATGTGATCACCATTAGTGTCTAACTGTTAAGTAAGATCTTATCATGCCAAAACTGATTGAAAATTGTGAGGGATGGGAGCAAGCCCATATACAATAGTCACCCATGATGGAACCTTGCCTTGACGCTTGGTATTTCACCAAGTCTCGAGATCGAGTAAAAGTACATCATCCGAACGTGACTGAAGTTCTGCGACATTTACAACACACCATCCCAGGCTTAGTGGAACTTGGAATCGTAATGTAGTTAAAGGTTGAATATAATTCTTAATGGACTTATAACACAATTGTGTTGGATTGTTTTAAGTTACGGGAACAATCTTGATAAGCTCCACCTATCTGAATGTGGAAGTGAGGCTGCTTCCTATGAGTTCAAGGGCTTGGCTCTAATGCATTCTGAGAAACCAAGATAAGACCCATGGCCAGTAAAAGGGTCGGCACAAAGTGGATTAAATGAACGAGAGGAAGGATATGCGTGAAGCGTTTCCGTTTAACATATAAAGGAAGATGGTTCAATGACTTTGGTTCAACCACTCTTACCCTAGTTAAGCTTGAGTGCTTTCACTACGTAAAGATTCAAGGTGTAATATTCCATCTTTACTTATGCATAACACCCCCGGGGATTTCTGAATCGGGTTAGGTCTTATGTGTTGTTTTTCAAAACCTATGTCTATTTTGAAAATGGTAGGGGATTGTTGGGTAATTATTTTCAAAAGATGCATTAGTCATTTGGGTTGAATCTTAGGAAGAAAAAGAGAGGTTTGTTTGTGTTTTGGTGTTTGCCACGAAATAGAGAATTAGCGACAGTTTTTCTGTCACAAAGTCGTCGCTAATGAACCATCATATCAGTAAGACGCGCCTATTCGTCAAAGGTGGCGGTTATTTCTGTTAAAAGGGTGGCCCTGATTGAACCGTCACGACTGTTTCAATTTTTATTCGTTAGCGACGGTTATTTCTGTCGCTAAGTCGTTGCTAATTGAAAAGTTGTAACTGTTGGGTGTAACAGAAGCGTCGCTAAGACCAAATGAAGGGGTATTGTGGTTCTTCTAAGGGTCACCATTGTGCCTATATAAAGGGTAACGAATTTGGCATTTTAAAAACATCAAAAAACCATCAAAAACACATACAAAACATTTCTTCTTGTATACCCGATTGCTATAAATAATAATGCTATAGAACCATTATTGGTAGTGTCTTGAAACCCTCGATAACTCGGTAGTTCATCTAGATTATCACCACCATCGTGTAGTGTTGCTAATTGCTAAATACGTTGCTTCACTGTATCTTGGGAGGCAATTCGTCGGTAACCCAAAACACGATTTTTCTAAAAGAACGGTGGGGGCGAAATTGCTTTAAGGATAGAGAGAACTCGCCTTGAAGTAACAAGTAGTAGCATTAAACTTCATTTTACAAAACCATCATTCTAAACCCCGGAACTAACACATGATCAGGTTGATACAGGTCATGCCCGCGTGTTACATGTTCCTTCGCGTTATCGGTTTGCACATATCTTCACAAAGTGTCTTCCGTATTGATTTTTGCCAGCGTTCGAGCTTCTCCCGCTCGGACTGCGGGGGGCTGTAGCAGTATTACTTATTAATATTGGGCTTAACCTAGTTGTCTTTTGTATTATCTATCTATATCGACATCGTAATCTAATTTCATTAACGGGATAATATAATTCTACAGTATGTAGGTAGTAGGTACAATAGTTTTGGAAATCGATTACTGTATAAAGTGATCGACAAAAAGTTTGTGCAATATCCTTGTCAACAGGCCAAACTTTAGCAATAAAACGATGAGGGAAACATGAAACTGGAATCATATGACACTTGCACAAATTTATAATATAACTTTGTGTTTTATCAGATAGATTTAAAAAACACATTAGATTAGGTGAATGTCGCTTGCTCTTCATGGGTTTGCGAATAAACTGTATTGCTTACAATCAAATCGCCTAAAGTAGGGGTGAGCATGGTGCGGGTTGGTGCGAGTTTTGGTAAAAACTGAACCGCACCCGCAATTGCGATTTTTAAAAAGTGAGAATCCGCAACCGTGCAGTTTTGCGGTTTTGCGGGTTCGCGGTTTTTGCGGTTTTGCGGTTTTTGCGGGTTTTAAAGTTTTTTTTCTCAAATTATATTTTTCGTATATATTTATTATAGAATAAATATATTATAAGATTACATGATGGGTTGAAACATATATACAAAATGTTGTGCATTTAGTATAAAATTATAAATCTATATAATAGTAAAAGTCGAATAGGGTGAAGAATTTTAAAAACTTCGATGATAAATTGATAAAAAAAATAAAATTATATGACCTAAAAACTCAAACAATAACTAACTTACAAAATTCGTTTAAAACAACTAATTATGAAAAGAGTAAATTACATAGATGGTCCCTGTGGTTTGCCCAAAGTTTCACCCACAGTCCTTGAAAGTTAAAAGTTGCACAGATAGTCCCTATCTCTGAAAAGAATAACACTAATGGTCCCTTTTTTAACTTTCGTTAAGTGACGTCCGTTATAATTTACACGTTAGTCCCTTTTGGTTAAATATCGTTGCATCGTTTATCCTTTATAATAACGGCCATTTATAACTTAAAGTTTTTCGAATTTTTCTTACGTTTTCATCCGTTTTTATACGTTTTCATGCGTTTTAATTCGTTTTCGTCCGTTTATATACGATTTCGTCCGTTTTTATTACGTTTTCATCCGTTTTCATGCGTTTTTATACGTTTTTGCTCGTTTTTCTTACGTTATTGTCTGTTTTCCTACGTTTCATCCGTTTTTATTCATTTTCATCCGTTTTTATACGTTTTGGTCCATTTTTATACGTTTTCATCCGGTTTCATACGTTTTTATAAAAATGGATCAAAACGTATAAAAACAGACGAAAATGAATAAAAATGGATGAAAACGGAAAGAAACGGAGAAAAACATATGAAAACATAAAAATAACCGATGCAAATGTAAGAAAACGTATAAAAACGAATGAAAACATATAAAAACGTGCGAAACGTATAAAAACGGATAAAAACGTATGAAAATGTAAGAAAAATAAAGGAAAACGTATAAAAACAAACGAAAATGTATAAAAACGGACCCAAACGGATGAAAACGTAGGAAAACATATAATAACGTAAGAAAGATGAGCGAAAACGTATAAAAATGCATGAAAACGGATGAAAACGGATGAAAACGTAAGAAAAACGGATGTAATCGTATAAAAACAGACGAAAACGGATTAAAACGCATGAAAACGTATAAAAACGGATGAAAACGTAAGAAAATTTCAAAAAAACTTTAAGTTATAAACGACCGTTATTATAAAGGATAAACAATGCAACGATATTTAACCAAAAGGGACTAACGTGTAAATTATAACGGAAGTTACTTGACGACAGGTAAAAAAGGGACCATTAGTGTTATTTTTTTCAAAGATAGGGACTATCCGTGCAACTTTTAACTTTCAGGGACTGTGGGTGAAACTTTGGGAAAACCACAGGGACCATCTATGTAATTTACTCTTATGAAAATATAAATAAAAGCATTTTATCATACCAAAATTATGAAATTTAGTTGGTTTGTTTAGAAAAAAATATATATACTTGAATATGACTGTGCGGTGCGGTGCGGTTTTTCGGTGAAAACCGAAACCGCACCGCAAAATGCGGTTTTTTTATTTTCAGAAACCGCACCGCGGTTTTTGTTGCGGTTTCGGTTTTTGCGGTGTGGGTTTTGCGGTTTTTTTGCGGTTTGCGGTTTGCTGAGCGGTTCCTGCTCACCCCTAGCCTAAAGTGTACTTCTATTGCAAATTCAACCCGGCTAGGCCCATTTCAACCCATGCTAAAAATGACTTCTTTCAATCAAACAGCCAACTTGTACTAAATGCCTGACTCGTGCAGTTTCCCATCTCTGCATTTTAAGCTAGATTACACCAAAGGGCTTGTGTCCCAATGGTACCCCTTGTTGTGTGAGAAGCTCCCCAACCAAATGGTTGTGGGTTCAAGTCCTGCTTAGGACATGTGAGATAGTCTTTGGTGTATTGTGAGATAGTTAGTTGCCGTTCTAAAAAAATGATCACACTATATTTGAGATTAGTAACTGACCAAAAAGATGGCCCGTAAGATCTCTGTATCTAACGAAACGCCGTCCATCAATAAACTGAAATTCGGCCAAGGGCCAGTTAGCATAAGGAGTAACAAGCCCAACAAGTATTAAGCTAGTAATACCCCATGTCCATCCTAAAGGATCCAACATCAGGTTTGAAAAGCTTAGTATGTATCCACTATCCACAGTTAAAACTTGTTACTAGCAGCAAACCAAGTTGTCCACATGAGTCTGTAAAAAGCAGAGAAATGACGATTGTTTATTAATGAAGTGAAATGAAATGAAACAATCGTGGAAAGAACAAAAACCAATTAACATTGTGGCTAAGTAAACCTGACCATGATTAATGGTGTGAGCCGATGCTAGACCATTTTCTAGACCAGCACCGCCTTTTCCTGGACCCGTGGATTCAACACTTAAAGACTCGATGGCAACGTGCTCTTGTTCGCTCATTGTTGTGGACAAAATTGAGATTTTTTAATGGTTTTTTATAGAGACTAGAGAGAGTCATGTTTTATATGAACTGGTTTGCATGCATACGTGTAGGTGAGTGATTGGTTGGTTCAATTATGCATTTCAAGTTTGGCATGCGAAATATTTTTTGTTTTTCTACACCGTATTATTTCTTCAACGACTTATTTTTTACCTCTAATGTTGGTTTAATCATGATAATAACTTAAGGAATTAAAATTCGGTCTTAAGGTGATAACATAGATTTGGTAGCTTACTAAGAAAAGATTTTGTTAAATGTAGAGCATGCTATATATGTTCTGATTTTACAAAATGTTATATATACTAGCAATAGTTTGATTCATGGGTAGCAAATAGTGATATGTAACTTAATTGATATTTGTTGGACACTTGGACTATGGCTAGGTTGCTCAGGGATGAGTAGCTTAAGCTAAACACTGGCTACTCGATTTTTAAGGGCTTATAAACCTAATAGACTAGGACTAGGAGAGGTTATTTCATCCTCTATTAATAGGATCATTAGCTTATTGTTTTGAACATATTTTTCTTTGTAAAATCTAACGTGATCTTGGTAGACTAAAGGATTAACTTTTGAGGTAATTGTGTGTGTCTTTTTTCATGTTCCTTTATTCTTGGCTGTGCGCCTGGCCTCCTGTGCAGGCTATTGTGTGGGTTATTTAAATGCTTTCACTTTTACTCCACTCAACCAACACTCCCATATTTACTTCACTCAACCAACACTCCCATCTTACTTCACTCATCTTTAATTTACATCACTTTTAGTGTACTATTACTGTAACTTTCTTTATATATTCACCTTAAAAAACACACACACCTATATCACTCTTCTTCCCCCACATTAAACACACAAAGACCATCTCCCTTACAAGCAAACACTACTCTCGATCGAGTTCATGGCTTTTGATTTCTATCAGGCGATTGAGCTCAAGTCGCTCATTCGGTCCCGTGGACTAGACTGTAAGACCGTATGTTTACATTGAAACCCCGTACATGTACAACCCACTCCACAAACTAACCCCCAAAATATATCAATGTCGTAAGTAAACTAACCATCAATCACATACTAACCCTAAACACCTTCATTACAAAAACGCGTCTCCCTTCACTCTGCATTTTAAGGCTATAACACTAGCCAACCATTTTTTGTTTTTACCCATAGCTTTAACTGTGTCCTCATTCAACCTCACCCATTTCCGGTAATAGGCGACCCCATGCCCGTTGACTAGTCTTCTATCTCACTAGTGAGTACCTTGGTCATTTTGTTCAACTTTTTAAACATATAACCCAACTCGGGGCAGAGGGGTTTAATATCTTCGCTCAGCATCAAGTTTGAGAAATAACGCGAGGCAAGCTTAAACCAACCGCCCTCGCACACCATAGCCGTAATTGTCGTCAATGGTTTAATCCATGTTTCACACACACTGGATTTACCACACATCTAATTGGTACATGGCTTCCTTCATCAATTGTACAAAATCACCTTAATCTGAAAAATAAAATCAAATGTCATGAAAGCTGATCCAGTAGTTCGTTTAGAAGAAGTGCTCTAGGGCGACGGGCAAGCGGAAGTTTGGCGTGTGGTAAAGTTGTTGGTGAAGGGAAGGGAAAGATAGAAAAAAAACTAAATACTCGAAGCTCGTTGGTTAGGGAGTTGTGTTTAGACTGTGTGAATGGAAACTATCAGGTAGATTTAATAGATGGGTTAAGAGAACTGTACAATAGTTTTGATATCACGAAGAAAAATGAAGAGGTTTTGTTGAACGTGAAACTGCGGAAGGCTATGCTTTTTCAGGCTATGTGTCTAAATACAGCTTGTATATGTGGTGCTTTATGTCTGTGGTTATCTGTTCGAATTTGGCAAGTATGAAAATGACGAGGACGAGAAGAAGCAGCAGCAGAAAGAGGAGGAGGATGAAAATTCGTGGGAGGTTAAGATGAGGAAGAAGCACAAGGGTTATTTGAAAGAAATGAAGCAAAAGAAAGAGTATAAGCCAAAAAAACCATGTGTGCCTAAGTTTGAGGATTCCCATTTCTTGGGGTTCGGTGAGGGTTACGGTAATGGACTTGCCGACCCAACCTTGGTGCAAAATGGGTATCAAGGTTTAATTAAGGCGATTCGTAGAATTGATGAAGGAAGCCATGTACTAGTTAGACGTGTGGTAAATCCCGTGTGAGAGACATGGATTAAACCATTGACGAAAATTACGGCTATGGTGTGCGAGGGCGGTCGGTTTAAGCCTGCCTCGCGTTATTTCTCAAATTTGATGCTGAGCAAAGATACTAAACCCCTCCGCCCCGAGTTGGGTTATATGTTCAAAAAGTGGAACAAATGACCAAGGTACTCACTGGTGAGATAGAAGCGGTCCCTCGAAGACTAGTCAACGGGCATGGGGTCGCCTATTACTGGAATTGGGTAAGGTTGAATGAGGACACAGTTAAAGCTCTGCGTAAACAAAAAATGGTTGGCTAATGTTATAGCCTTAAAATGCAGGGTGAAGGGAGACGCGTTTTTGTAATGAAGGTGTTTAGGGTTAGTATGTGATTGATGGTTAGTTTACTTATGGCATTGATATATTTTGGGGGTTAGTTTGTGGAGGGGGTTGTACATGTACGGGGTTTCAATGTAAACATACGTCTTACATAGACTACCTTCATAATGATTAACAAAGGTTAGGCATTCATTTTGAACTTTTGGTTGTGAACACTCGTATTATTTGATGTTTATATGATAAAACAAAGCAAGTTTTTTGGGTGTATGGGTATATGGCATAAACTACTAGTTACAAGATGTTAACCCATTTTACGAAAACTATAGTGATATTGATGTGGGTTAATAGTCAGATCTACACATTTGAACAGAAAAATTTTGTTTTAGAGAGAAATGGATACTTACAATTGAAGTCAAACGAGTGGATTAACAAATAGTAGATCGAAAAATATTAAGTTTGAGGGGACTTCAAGTTTTTATAGGACTCTTGCATTGAGAACTTTAATACATTAGTTATTTGATTTGTTTTATTTTCTGTG
This sequence comes from Artemisia annua, assembly GCA_014162995.1. Classification (NCBI taxonomy): domain Eukaryota; kingdom Viridiplantae; phylum Streptophyta; class Magnoliopsida; order Asterales; family Asteraceae; genus Artemisia; species Artemisia annua. The sequence continues at coordinate 10,092 of LBNU01011952.1, read as the reverse complement.
AGATTAAGTATGCTTATTCATTAGTAAACAGTTTAAAATTGGCGTGGTTACTGCCTGATATTGCACCAAAACCATTCATTACTTTAGAGAAGTTGCTCCCATAGATGTCATAGTTTTGGTCTTTGTTTGATCTTCCTGTAAAACAGAAGATTAGTATACGACTCGAGCAAAATATTACGGTAATTTTAGTTATACATGATGAATTTTAACAAAAGAGCAGCAATTTCAACCGTTACCAATAATGTTTCAATTACAGTTATATTTCATTTTCCACAGATACNACTGCCTGATATTGCACCAAAACCATTCATTACTTTAGAGAAGTTGCTCCCATAGATGTCATAGTTTTGGTCTTTGTTTGATCTTCCTGTAAAACAGAAGATTAGTATACGACTCGAGCAAAATATTACGGTAATTTTAGTTATACATGATGAATTTTAACAAAAGAGCAGCAATTTCAACCGTTACCAATAATGTTTCAATTACAGTTATATTTCATTTTCCAAAAAAAAAAAAAAAAGAAAAAAAAAAAAAAAAAAAAAAAAAAAAAAAAAACTAGTAATAAGTCAAGCGGGTCGAAGAGATAGAAACTGGCCCAACTTTTATCGTCAACTTGACCTTTTTTCACAAGTACCAAAAATTACACAGTTTGACTCGTTACTTAGCTCGCTTATTGTTACAGCTCCTAGAGTTTATATTAGTTGCATTAGAAGTTTGATATAGACCACCTACCTTAAAACTGCATACAATTCAAAATCAGACTTCATATATGACGTAAACATAACACTTACCATCTCTGACTACTATCACCAGAAGAATCACAATGTAAGTGAAGGTAAGAACTACCGATATTCCTAACCACCTTCTCACTGATGACACCGTAGGAACCAAAAATGCAAAAACAAAGTATGTTGCACCTGTGATCAGTATATAAATCTGGAGTCTCAAAGGCGAGTCACTGAATTCCGAATTGATTTCCTACATCCAGTAGTTACTTTCAGGTTTAACTGTAAAGCGGTTTAAAGTATTGATAATAATTGTAATACCTTAAGAGCCCTTCCTCCAAGAAGTAAGAAGCCCATGTTCCCAAGAAGAAGGATTGTAAACTGGAGAACCCATGTTAAATAATACATTTCCCGCCCTTCATCGTTAAACAAATAAAGATTAATAAGGTAATGACTTCAATCAGAGATGGCAATTTCGACCTATTAACATAAGACTCAGTTGAGTTGGTTTATTTTTATTTTAAACGGGTCAAATAAAAACTTAACTAAAGGAAAATGGGTCACTCAGGTTGAAGTCTCCTACTATCATACTTTTAATGCATACAAACTCCTAAATCATTTTACTTAATAACTTAGATTACTACTCAAAAATATCTTTTTTGTAATTATTATTAACACGTTAGTAAAAGGCCAAAAAGTGTTTCTGTATCAACCCGACCTGGCCTGTTTTGACAAATATTAAAAGTGGTCAGTTTCAACCCGGCTAGGCCCATTTGGCCTTTTCAACCCATGCTAAAAATGACTTCTTTCAACCAAACGGCCGACTTGTACTAAATGCCTGACTAGTGCAGTTTCCCATCTCTACATTTAGGTTAGATCACGCTATATTTGACCAAAGGGCTTCTGTCCCAATGGTACCCCTTGTTGTGTGAGAAGCTCCCCAACCAAATGGTTTGCGGGTTCAANAGTAATACCTTAAGAGCCCTTCCTCCAAGAAGTAAGAAGCCCATGTTCCCAAGAAGAAGGATTGTAAACTGGAGAACCCATGTTAAATAATACATTTCCCGCCCTTCATCGTTAAACAAATAAAGATTAATAAGGTAATGACTTCAATCAGAGATGGCAATTTCGACCTATTAACATAAGACTCAGTTGAGTTGGTTTATTTTTATTTTATACGGGTCAAATAAAAACTTAACTAAAGGAAAATGGGTCACTCAGGTTGAAGTCTCCTACTATCATACTTTTAATGCATACAAACTCCTAAATCATTTTACTTAATAACTTAGATTACTACTCAAAAATATCTTTTTTGTAATTATTATTAACACGTTAGTAAAAGGCCAAAAAGTGTTTCTGTATCAACCCGACCTGGCCTGTTTTGACAAATATTAAAAGTGGTCAGTTTCAACCCGGCTAGGCCCATTTGGCCTTTTCAACCCATGCTAAAAATGACTTCTTTCAACCAAACGGCCGACTTGTACTAAATGCCTGACTAGTGCAGTTTCCCATCTCTACATTTAGGTTAGATCACGCTATATTTGACCAAAGGGCTTCTGTCCCAATGGTACCCCTTGTTGTGTGAGAAGCTCCCCAACCAAATGGTTTGCGGGTTCAAGTCCTGCTTAGGACATGTGAGATAGTCTTTGGTGTATTGTGAGATAGTTAGTTGTCATTCTAAAAGAATGATCACACTGTATTGAGATTAATAACTGACCAAAAAGATGGCCCATAAGATCTCTGTATCTAATGAAACGCCGTCCATCAATAAAATGAAATTCGGCCAAGAGTCAGTTAGCATAAGCAGTAACAAGCCCAACAAGTATTAAGCTAGTGATACCCCATGTCCATCCTAAAGGAACCAACATCAGGTTTGAAAAGCTTAGTATGTATCCACAGTTAAAACTTGTTACTAGCAGCAAACCAAGCTGTCCCCATGAGTCTGCAAAAAACAAAGAAATAACGATTATTTATTAATGAAGTGAAATGAAATGAAACAGTCGTGAAAAGAACAAGAACCATATAACACTGTGGCTAAGTGAACCTGACCATGATCGATGGTGTGAGCCGATGCTAGACCATTTTCTAGGCCAGCACCGCCTTTTGCTGGACCCGTGGATTCAACACTTAAAGACTCAATGGTAACGTTCTCTTGTTCGCTCATTATTATGGACAAAACTCAGATTTTTGAATGGTTTTAAGTTTCCATTTATTTTGGTACTTGTAGAGACTAGTGAGTGTCGTATTTTATATGAACTGGTTTGCATGCATACGTGTACCGGTGACGTGAATGTGATTGGTTGGTTTAACTATGAATTTCAAGTTTGGCATGCGAAATATTTTTTTGTTTTTGTACAGTACCGTATTATTTCTTCAACGACTTATTTACTAGATGATTTGACCTCTAATGTTTGTTTAATAATGATAATGATTTAAGGAATTAAAGATTCGGTCAAAGGTGATAACATAGATTTGGTAACTTACTAAGAAAAGATTTTGTTAAATGTAGAGACATGCTATATATCGTTCCGCTTAGCATCTCCAATGGCTCAAACAAGTAAAAGCTTTTCACTATTACAAAAAGCCTTTGAGGATGGTTTTTAGCATTGCATCACAAGCTTTTTGTAAAGCTTTTTAACAAGACTTGGTGAACTCCAAGTCATTCCTAAAAGCTTTAGTAACTAAATGTGTGTAGCATTAATGGCATTAAATGCTCCAAGTCTTTATGACTTGGTGCCATTGCTCATGCTCTTATTAACTTTTGAGGTAATTGTGTGTGTCTTTTGTCGATTTCCTTTATTCTTGGCTGTGCCAGCTATTGTGTGGGTTATTTAAGTGCTTTCACTTCACCTTTACTACACTCAACCAACAGTACTCCCATCTTAATTACATCACTCATCTTTACATCACCTTTAGTGTACTATATACTTTAACTTTCTTTATGTATTCACCTTAAAAAACACACACACACACCTATATCAGTTTCTTCCCCACGTTAAACACAGAAAGAACCCATCTCCCTTACAAGTAAACACTTCTCTCGATCGAGCTCATGGCTTTTGATTTCTTTAATGTGATCAGCCCATGTCGCTCAATCTGTCCCGTGGACTAGACTACCTTCATAATGATTAACACAGGTTAGACATTCGTTTTGTTTGTGAATACTTGCATTATTTGATGTTTATATGATAAAACAAAGCAACTTTTTTCTACATTCATGTGTTTCGCGTTTGTGTATTTGGGTATATGGCATAAACTACTAGTTACAAGATGTTAACCCATTTTACAAAAACTTGTGTTGTGTAGCCTATGTTATATATAGTGATATTCATGTGGGTTAATACTCAGATCTACACATTTGAACAGAAAATTTTGTTTTTAGAAAGAAATGGATACTTACTATTGAAGTCAAACGAGTGGATTAACAAATAGAAGATCGAAAAATATTAAGTTTGAGGGGACTTCAAGTTTTTGTTTGGTTTAATACACTGAGAACTTTAATACATTAATTATTTGGTTTGTTTTGGGGATTTAGCCGTACAATAGCAACGTACTTTTCCAAATGTTCCGATCTAGTACGCGTACTATTTTTTGTTCCACTTAATGTAACGAACTTTCAAGTTTTGTTCCATTCTACCCCACTAAACTTGTTTAACCGGCTGGCAAAGATGTTTTTCTCTACAAAAACTGCCACGTTGGATTTCCACTATATATTATATACTTGTAAAAGCCATTAAATAGTCATATACTTTCTCAAATTTACTCATATGGTACGTGTTGAAAATAACTAAAAATTTGGTGTTTTTTTTTTACCGTTTTTGCACGTTTTCATCCGGTTTGGACATTTTCGTTCGTTTTTACACGTTTTTGTCCATTTTTACACCTTTTCGTCTATTTTTAAACGTTTTCGATTTTGCACGTTTTCTCCCGTTTTTACACGTTTCATCCGTTTTTGCACATTTTCGTTCTTTTGTACACGTGTTTGTTCGGTTTTACACATTTTCGTCTTTTTTGCACGTTTTGTCTGTTTTTGCACGTTTT
>LBNU01011947.1:4029-14913 GCA_014162995.1 Artemisia annua | reverse complement strand
ATGAGCATGATGTGACAATACAAACTAGAGACATGTTAGAATGACATTAATGTGCAAGCCTATGTAATGTCATTGTCAAGTTAATGCAAACATGAATACTTACCTAAGTGTGCAAGTAAACATTATGACATATACATGAATACTTGATGTGACAATACACATTAAAGACACAAGTCAAGTCACATCAACTTATTGCTAGCCTACATGCATTGATTCATGGCAAGTTAAACACATAACCTATACATGAATGCATGTCTTAAAGTATCCATTTAAATATATAAAACCAAGTTTATGTTTAAATAGAAATGCAAAGTCTAGTTATATAAGACTTAAAAACTAAAGTGATGTTTTATTACAAACTAAAGTTTGTACTTTGTCATTAACAAAACTGAGCAAAGATCGTTAAAATATAAATAACGTTTTTAGGCGATATTTGTATTAACAAACTTATCTTCAATGTAACATGGAAGATCTCAAGGTAAAAAACCTTAAAAAAGCTGCTAAAATTCGTATTAGGGTTTCTCTCTAAAAAGTTCCACACTAATGACTAAAAATTGTGAGAATATATATAGAAAAACAGATCTGATGGCGTCATGTTGTAGCTGTGACGCCGTCACCTCGCCGTGCTTAGAGTTTCTTGATGGCCTTCTTGACGCCGTCCCCCTTTAATCTCCCAAAATCCGNCAACACAATTGCAATGCTACAATCATAACTAAAGCTATGATAAGGTCAACCAACAATCTTCACCTTAATGCATAAAGACCAAAGCTAGTTATGAGCATGATGTGACAATACAACTAGAGACATGTTAGAATGACATTAATGTGCAAGCCTTGTATGTCATTGTCAGTTAATGCAAACATGAATACTTACCTAAGTGTGCAAGTAAACATTATGACATATACATGAATACTTGATGTGACAATACACATTAAAGACACATGTCAAGTCACATCAACTTATTGCTAGCCTACATTGCATTGATTCATGGCAAGTTAAACACATAACCTATACATGAATGCATTCTTAAAGTATCCATTTAAATATATAAAACCAAGTTTATGTTTAAATAGAATGCAAAGTCTAGTTATATAAGATTAAAACTAAAGTGATGTTTATTACAACTAAAGTTTGTACTTTGTCATTAAAAACTTAGCAAAGACTCGAAAGATCGTTAAAATATAAATAACGTTTTTAGGCGATATTTGTATTAACATATACTACTACGGTCAGGTACACTGCCTGGTGGGGTTGTAAGCCTCTTGAGATCCCTCGAGAGGTAAAACCTGTTGTAAAGTCACAAAACCACGCATCAGACCTTGACGCCGTCTGGAGTACTATTCCAACAGATTTTTGGCACTTTGTCGAATTCTTCACTTTTATGCTCCAAAAACGTCCAAAATGCTTCCTTTTCCAGAATTTCTGTCAAAAGTACCTAAAATGCCAAAAGGAACGATTTAGGGCGATATTTGATAAAATAAATACGATTTAGGGCTTAAATGACCCTCGAAAAGCGGTACACTTTTCGCCTTATCACTATACCTTCTTCATTATCAAACAAAGCACCTCAAATAATCATTTGTGATGAGTTATCCCCACCCTCTCAATATTACCAAGCAAACCGAGGGTGTACTTTTGTCCCTTACCCGCAATTTTTTTTCATCCTTTTGTTGTCTTTTTATTTTATTTTATTTTATTTAATTTTGTGTGTTATATTTTTGGAAGTGTTTATTTGCAAATTTATTTTTTGTAGTGTTTATTTGTTATGTTCTTTTATGTTAGTTATTTGTATTCGTATAATGTGTTTCTATTTAATTAAACAATAACAATAACACGTTAAATATTAACATATTAAACAACTATAAAAATAACTGTTATTATTCAATTAAAAAATAACAATAACATTAACACATGTGACAACCCGTAAAATTCCTGATATGTTCTTTTTGGAAAAACGATCATTTATTTTGAGTTTGGTATTGTTTGTGAGAAACTAGACGTATTTATAGTCATTCTTATCGGAAATATTATTCTGAGCGCGTTGGTGTAGTTCCCGTGTCATGAATCTATCGTTTACTAGCATAAACGAGCCCCGAACCTCATTTCGAGAAAGATTTCAGAAATTTCGCTTTTGGCCCTTGTCGATATATTTTTGCAACTGCCCCTCATCTTTTGTGAACTTTATAAGTTGTAATTTGCATTTTATTTAACTTTAGGTGGAGTATATAAAGAGAAGTAAAACCCCATTTTTCATTTTTAGGGTTTTCACCCATTCCTCTTCTCTCTAGCCGTCACCTTCCTCCCTTCCACCTCCGGCCATACTCCGGCCATACTCTGCCCACCCCATAGCAACACCACCGCCACTCTCCATGATATACCGCCACCACCAACACTCACCTCGTGACCTCCTCTAGTCGTTGAGCTATAACACGCGCCACCAACATCATTCCTGACCGAGTTTAGTATAGATCGAGAGTTTTATTATGGTTCTTTTGGTTCGAGATACCACCACAGCCCTCATGTAGGTCGTGGTGTGTAGATTGGTTTAGATCGAGGGTTGTTTTGAGGCTTGTTCGTGATTTGTGTTCGAGTTGTACTCGAAGGACACCACCACCACTGTCTCAACACCTCTTCGCCTCACGTCTCTCTCTCCTTTTGTATTCGAATTGGTAAATCGTGAAACCCGTCCTATCATTCTTTTTATTTATCACAGATTCATATTAGTTGTCTTATGTTTTCGTGGACTAAAGAGATATTAGAACTGGAATTAATTGAAGTTATTGTTTTGTGGATCTAATAATCGGAATAAGAACGGATTAAACAAGTTTTGGTTAAAGTTAGCAAAGTTTCGTGTGGTAAGATTGGTATAAAAATCTGTGTTGGATTGTTGTCTTGTACGGGTCGGGTCGACCCAGTTTACGTCACAATTTTGGATTCGAATTTTATTACTGGCAATGAGTTTAGTTGTGGGTTACAAGCAAACATGTTAATAAAGTGTTATCGAAATTAAAAACGGAATGAAAACAGTTTGATACATGTTTCAAAGTGTCTTGTGGTATCTAAGTCAAGTAGTGTAACATGGATTAAATGAGGTTGTTTGACTCAGTTCCAAATAGGGTCAAATTGTTTATTTACTTTGGTTCAATATGAGTCATATTTGGATTAGCTACTCACGAATAATTTGATGGTTTAACTATATTAAACCTGTTGTTATATTTATAAGAATACATTTATGTTTTATACCATAATTGTCAACTAAAAATATGACTTTTTCAACTTTTACCGATAGTTTACTTTATGACAAAACTAAGTTGATTAGTTACAAGTAAAAGTTGATTTTATTTTTATACAATGGAATTACTAGAAAAGATCTTTGCGATAAAGTTGTTTATTTCATAAGGACCACTTGCTTATAGTGATTTAGTTTAAAAGAATGTATTTTTTAACTATAATTATTTTTCTTATATTACGAATCTTGGGTAACAAATATATTTTGATTTATTTATTGAAGAGCATTGGTACGCTTCGGACATATATTGGGATTGAGAATTGACATGGGACTATACGGTCACTTAACGGATTTTCACTCGACAATCGGACATATAATTGACTTGTATTGTTCGGACAATTAATGGACTTATATCAATACTTGTTGGACATGAGACATTTTAGACTTATTGGACCTCAACCGAATACAATATATTAGACTCTTACGAATTTAATATATATGATTCGTAACTAGGGATGAGCACGGTACCGGTACCGTACCGATCCCGTACCGAATTATTGGTACCGATTTTTTTCCGAGCATAAATAATGGTACCGGTACCGGTACCGGTATCGGTACCGGTATCGGTACCGGTACCGGGAAATCGGGATTTTCCCGCTTCTTTTCGGGAATTTCCCGATTTGGTACCGGTCCCGTACCGAATTAGTGGTACCTATTTTTTCCTCCTTATTTCGTAGTACCGGTACCGTACCGTATATCAGGATACCGTTTCGGTACGTTACCGGTATGGTTCCGGTTCGGTTCCGGGATTCGGTTCGAAATGCTCATCCCTATTCGTAACGGATACACAATAAGTAAATAATGTCTAATAAACAATGAATACTCTTTATTAGTTTTCCAATAAATTGTCGGGAAATATTGTTTTAGAGAATTGAATTTATTTAAAGTCTATTGACTTGAAAAAGTTATATAAATAGATGCGTCATGCCGAAATTTATAAACTTTTCTAAACTTACATTTTATTTCCAAACGTACATTTTAATTTCTAAACTTACATTTTATTTCTAAATCTTTTTAAGATTATTTTTATAAAACCTGACAAAGAATTTAAAATAAATAGTTTTATTTAATCCTTAAAACCCTTTCGCATTTGAATTATTAACTTGTGACTTTTTATAAAACATATTGGACTATTTTAAACTATTTGGGAATTATGGGGTAAATACCGAAACTTATCAATTGGCCTATTTTATATTAAATAGTTAGTAGTCGTCATTTTCTAGATCTTCTTCGATTAACTTGAGTTTTAGTTTATATCTATCGATTATGTCAATGTTTATTCCTCTTTGGCGTGAGTTGTATGTCGATGTTTATTCCTCTTTGGCGTGAGTTGTATGTCGATGTTTATTCCTCTTTGGCGTGAGTTGCATGTCGATGTCTTGTTAGTGTTAATTTGGCGTGAGTTACATCTTGAGTCTATGTCATCTTACCACACCACACGAAACATAAAGATTTCTTACGAAACATTGATACTAAGCTTTTCATAAGTAATGATTTGAGTAATCCACGAAAACTATGACACATCGTCTTTTATAGACTTTATTATGGTACGAACTATATTTTGAGATAATCGTATGCGTATTAGGATGTACCCTCGTGTTCGTACTACTTGGTGCCGTCGTGCCCATCTTTTGGATATCGTTGTGATTAGCTCTAGATGCCAATTAAGTTGTGTTGGTCGTGATCTTTGCATTGCTGTGGCTAAGGTGAGTTCATAGCCCCCTTCTTTTAAACAAGTTTTCATAACTATTTTTGGGGGAGAATACATGGTCTTTTAACTAAACTCAATGATTGATTATTTGAATTATTTGATTGATTGATTAAGATTTGATTGATAGATTTGATTGATTGATTGATTTACCGATATATTTGATTTGGATATTCGAATGCGTTATGTGTTTACCTGGTTTATATATGACAGCTTCATAGCTCAAACCATTTTTCTTGGTCCTGCTACTACTTGGTTTTGCTACATGTGTTGGCTAGATAAGGTTAGACGGAAGTAGAGTTGACCTAGAGCTAGGGCGCGTTGACCCTAGTTTGGAATAGACTCTGCTGCGGCCTAGATCCGGGGCAGTAACGGGTGGTTCCTTGCTGCGACCTGGCTAGTGACCGTTGAGAGGCCTGCTCACTATGACCCTTCATCTTTCCTAAGATGATAAATTATTGATTGAGATTGAGTTTGAGAATGAATTTGAGATTGAGATCATGATGTCTATACCTGCCTCTAGTCACATATAACACTTAAACTTTTCAGGTCCACAACTGTTTTTATAACTTAAACTCTATGAACTCACCAGCGTAAGCTGACCTTTAGCGTGTATTCTCAGGTTTAAGGCGATAGCTCACTATTTGAAGGCGCTTGGCAAGGGGCATTATCATAGGCGACTCTGATGAACATTTGTGACCGCTTTAATTATTTTATGGGCCTATTTCCGCACTATTTTCATAGCATGTAAACTTATATGCTTTTAATAACAACTTTATTCCATTTAAATGAAATAAAAACCATTCTTTGTTCCTTGTGTTGTGATACCGATTTCGTAGCACCCCATTGCATGTATGCTTCCGCTAGACCCGAATTTTGGGGGTGTTACAACACATTATTTAAAAACAACAACACCATTTATCTTCACAAACATAAGAACATGATTAAAAAAAACATCTTTTGGACATTCTTTCATGATTTTTCTATGAGAATGAGACTTAAAAAAAAAAAAAAGAAAAAGAATCTTGTAGTAACAGTTTTTAAAAAACTTGCAAAGGAAAACACAAACATTTTTTTTTTCCAAAACAAGAATTTTGTACACAAACAAAACCACGAATCACACTTGGTTAGCTTTGATGCCAATTGTAAGTATCAAGATTCAATGATTCGGGTGGTCTAGGATGATCAAACAGTATAAGATAAGATAGGTTTCTAGAGTGAGAAAGTAGAGAGAGGGTGAAGAAAATATAAAAGATATTATTATAATGAAGAACTAAGGTTACACACACGTCATGAGAGGTATGCATAGGCTCATTCCATCATTACTTTGCCTCGTGTACAATACTAGTCTCTACAGGTAAAGCTATCTAACGTATTTAGTCCAATTCACATGTAAGACGTCAGCTTCACAAAATAGTAAAGCTAATAGAGTGCTAGGTTTATAAGGCCCATTGACCCATAGCCATTTAGGCCCGTCTAGTTTTTAGGGCCAGTATGTTATTTTTCTATTTAATCTCTTGTATTATTGTTTTCTTCATTGAATCTGATAATGTAATTCAAGTTTTCCCTTGATTTCTACAAATTTAACTGAATCAACAAATTGTTCTCAAACATATCAACTCAAAACCAATAAAAAACACAATGGTGTGACTCATTCATCTAGGTTAGTGAATGACTTATTACAATCAAATAATTACTTAGAAACCTCATAAATACGATAAGAGATTTTATGAACTTTTTATGTGAAAATTAGTGAGAGAAAGCCAACTGGGTTATTTGATGAGTATGTTGACCTCTATAAAAAAGGTTGTCTACTGCATTATTTGATGAGTTTGTCACCTGTTTGAGTGTTTGTCTTTCTTCTATTTCAACTACGAAGAGTTGTTAGCGGGTTATTATTATCTAACCCAATTATTAAATTATTGTGAAGCCTAAGCCTATTTACTTATGCTCTATTATTATTTATATCTATATTGTTTATTTGGTAATCACAATCAATTCATTCCGATACACATATGGTCCATTACATTATACGTAGGACGCCTGTTGACACATAATCCAACTCTAATGCACTCGTAATCCAACTATGTCCAATTGTCCATTACATTCATTTACTATCTCACCTTTACATGACCTATTTATGCATGACCTCCGGGAGCCAAATTTCTCGACTCTTAAGCAGATTTTATGGTAGGTTTGAGATACTTTGGATTATTATCTTCAACTATGCTCTTCTTCCGCATCATTCTTTGTTGCCAACTTTGATGTAGGTTAGGTTGGTTTTCTCATTAATCGAAGGTTGTCTTCTAATTATTGTGTGTTCCTCTCATGGTCCTCCACGCTTTCTCAATCTATTTATTAATTATTTATATTCCGTTGTAATAATTTATTATTCAGCGCTTGTAATTAAGTTTATTAATTTACAAGTATTAAGTTTATTAATTTACAAGTATCTTACACATGGGTACTCATTTTTTCTTTGTTTAGCTATAGATAGATTCAGAGTCGTATACGAGGGTGTGCGAGATGTCCTACAGCATAGGGCCTTAAACTTTTCAGTGATGAAAGGGAAGGGTGGAAGAGGTCCGGGGGTGCTTTGCTGCAAGCTTTGCGGTTTGCTCCCTCGATTTGCCATGCCGATCGGCAACCAAGAAAACCACCCACTCGGTATCACAAATGCGGCAAGAGATTCGGTAATCCATACCGAATCGGCATGGCTTGTTCCCCAAAAAATTCGAACGTTGCATATTTAATGTATTTGAGGCAATTTTCCAATAAAAAAAAATCCCTTTAAATATACACTTAAACTTGTTAATTTATTAACACATTCAACTCTTTCTTTCATTTAAAAAGAATGGGTCAACAAAAATCAAAACGTGATTCAAACTCATCCAAAGGTCGTGGACGGGGCTCTCGATCACAACCCGTTCAATCACAACCAACTCGTCCGCAAGTTCAATCACAACAACTCGTCCGCAACTTCCACCTCAACCCTATTATTCCCAGCCTCCACCTCAACCCTACTATCCCCCACCACAACCGGTGAATCCACCATCACAACAACGCCAATATTATCACCAACCTCCACCGATGAATCGAAAGCCTATATAATATAGCAATGACAAGTGAATTCGACCCGTTCAACGACTTCCGTGACGGTCCATGAAGACGTGAACCAAGTGTAGAACGTGAACTACCGCTTTACGATAACGAGGATGATGAAATTGATTGTGTTCCCGAAACTCAATTTCCAAATACAATCGGTAATTTATTTATTTTTTAAATCGTTAAACATTTTTTTATGTTATAATCGTAGTTTTTTTGAATAATCGGTGTATTTTTTTTTTAAAAAATCGTTATGATTTTTTTTATAATCATATATTTTTTAATCGGTATATTTAGTTGTTATATTATTTATTAGGCGGTGAAGAAAATGATGATGATGTTGAAGAAGTTGAAGAAATAAAAAATTCGATAAAGCGAAAAAAGAACCTTGGTCGACGGACGAAGAGGTCGCTTTGGCAAAAGCTTGGGTTCATATCTCGACATGCCCAAAAGTCGGGAATCAACAAAAGTTTGAAAGCTTTTGGAAAAGAATTCTAGAGCATTTCAAGATAACCGTAGGAAATACTAATCGAACACACTATAGCTTGAACACAAAGTGGAAAAATATGAATGCCGAAATGAATACTTTTAACGGGCTATTCATCCAATCGGTATATTTTTAAACTCTATAATTTTTGATAGTTTGTATTTGATATAGTTGTAGTAATTTATACTTGTTACTTTTATAATTGTAGAACCGTGTTCGTGATAGTGGTTGTGACGATCTTGACGTGATGAAAAATGCCATGGCCGATTATAAAAGGAAAACAAAAGGCAAGACTTTTACTCATATTGAAGCATGGGATTGTTAGGAAAGCAGACAAATGGTTCGAACAACCAAGTATGGTTCAAACATCTTCGTCTAATTTCGAGAAACGAATAAAGTCGTCGGAATCTAGCAATGAAAATGTTGAGACTATTCTTCCGGATTTGAATGACGACACAACTCCTACACGGAAAAAAGGGGCAAAAAGACCGATAGCGACTCTTCGTCAAAGAATAGTGTTGCTACGACCTTAGAAACTTATGCGGCAAAGAAATCACAAGTAATGGAGGAGGCGGTGGAGAAAAAACGTGCAAAGGATGAGTTGGCCGAAAATTTGATGGCGGCACAACTACGTGGTGTTGAATAAAAGGCTTTTTTACGAGCGATGAAGTTCTACAACGACCCGCACGATCACATAGCTGATCCGGATATGCGAGAAATTGCTATTTCCAAAAAACGTAAGTACGCGGCGAAATATGGATGGCCTTGCAATTTTTAGATATAATTATGTTTTTTTCCTAAGTATTATGTAATTTTCTTTGAATTATTAATAAAATTTAATGTTATTATTAAATTGTTTAATATAATTATGAATAAAAAAAAATAATATAATTAGTTTTTTTTTTTTCGCATCATGATTGCACTAAAAAATTAAGGTAAGTTATGCTGAATCATGAAATGTGTTTGCAATATTTTATTGGTTAATTTTGCATTATGTTGAATTATGGTGTGGCATGGTTATCACCCCTATTAGGAGCATTAAAATATATACCTTTTTATATAGTTGTGACCTCAAAATTTATTCCTAACATCAAAATATTGATGATATATGAAATTTTGTAAAATATAAGTTAAACTTAACTTCAAGTGGGCTAGAAATGAAAAACTCATATGAATTAAAACTTAATCATTACAATATATTTTTTGTGGTCATGTTTAGTTATTATATAATTGATTTTGCACAAGCCTCCGCTAGCCCAGCTACGAGACTTTATAGATTTTATACATAACATTTTGTATGAGTGTTTAGAACCGGTCTCTAGCTATGACCAGTTTTAATTTGTGCTAGTGTTCTAAAATAATAATAATAACAAAAAAAATGGCTCCTTTTACAAAAAAGAGTAGAATGTGACATGAATGATTCTTCCTCGTGATGTGATAATATAGAAAATGTAAAGCGTGCATGAAACCACATCAACATACTCATTCCACCTGGTGATGTGAATGTGATACTGATAAAACTAAAGCTGACAAGCGGTGAATCTTGTAGTTTAGCCACCACCTTCATTTCCTTCCTCTCTCTCTATATATAATACTTATCACATTCTATAACACACAGACACTGAAGCTAAACATGGCAAGCAAGACCTTCTTCGCTATCATTTTCGCGCTCCTTTGCCTCTTCGCATCTCGTTAGTAGCTAGCTCTTCATTTCATATTATCTTTGCATTCAGTTTTGTTTGAGTTTAAACTTAAGCTTTTTCATTTTTTTTTATGCATGCAGAATGGACTGTTCAAGTGGCTGAAGCAAGAGTGTGTCAGTCTCAGAGTCATATGTACCATGGAGCTTGTTTACGTGACCATAACTGCGCTCTTGTATGCCGTAACGAAGGTTTCTCTGGTGGAAGGTGCAGGGGCTTTCGCCGTCGTTGTTACTGCACTAGGCTTTGTTAATTATGTCGTATTTCGACTAGCTTCCATCTTTGTTGATGTAGCGCGCTCTTTGTTGTTGTTTATGATTTGGATTCTAGTACGTTTCGTGTACTTTTAATAGTTTGTTTGCAATGAATCTGTGTTGGTTTTCTTATTGATGTTTCTTATCTCTTTCTCATACTAATATGTTCAATACATAACTATATGTGTTGGAAAATTTAGTGCACTTGAGGGATGAGTTCACACCTGGTAATGGGTTTAGAGGTACGGAGTGTACACCCATTTGGTCCATGAACACCCTGACTCAATTGTGGTTATGCTAGTGGATGCTGCTGAATCTGCTGCTAGCTGACTCTGCTGCTG
>LBNU01011943.1:121742-135142 GCA_014162995.1 Artemisia annua | reverse complement strand
TGATTTTTAAGTTGTGTCTGCTGACTTTGCAAGATGGTTTGGTTGTTTTGATTTTGACAGAGTAATTCTGCCAACAACTCATCCGTGTTCGATTGATTTTGAACAACACCTTGGTTTTGGTTAAAAGTTTGTCCACGGGCATTGTTGTTGAAACCTTGACCTTGATTTTGAAAATTTTGATTCTCATGATTAAAGTTTCCATAATTAGCACCTTGATTTCCAAAATTTCCATGATTATTTTGAAAGTTCCGATTTTGGTTAAAACCTTGATTTTGATTCTGAAAACCGTGAGTTGCACGACTTTGATTCTGATTAACTTGATTACCACGATTTTGCACATTTTGGTTCGGAAGCGGGTTATGAAGACCGGGTGGTGGTCCAAGGTAATTGGTTGAACGGTAGCTGAGAAGATTTCGATCTCCTTGGGGTTGGTAAGCATTACCACCCATGTTAGCTGCGTACACATGCTCGTTAGAGACGTTAACAGTTGTTGGACATTCGTAATATGCTTGGGGACCACCACAAGTTTCGCAACTTTGGTTAATAGCATTGACGGTTTGAGACGGTTGTTCTTTATGTTGAATAAAAAGTCCCATTTGTTTTGTAAGAGCAGCAATAGCATCAGAATTTTGTTTGGTTAATGACAAAACCTCGTCGTTAGCCTTGTTATTAGCACTTGACACTTGTGTTTTGCTTCGTGAAGTTCGCATTCTTGCTTTGTTTTCAATGATAGTGAACGCATCTTAAGTGTTTCGAGATAACAAATTACCACCAGCAGCAGAATTGAGTGAATCTTGATCAACGGGATTCAAACCATTATAGAACGTATCAATTTGATGCAATTCAGAAAACCCGTGATTCTGACACTTTTCTAGTAACTCTTTGAAACGATCCCAAGCTTCGCTGAATGATTCATCGAAAGCTTGTTGGAAACGAAAAATTTGAGTACGAAGATTTGAAGTTTTTGAAGGTGGACAAAAATGGTTTAGGAACTCGCTAGCCAAATCATCCCAAGTATGAATCGAATTGGGGGGTTCTTTGTCTAGCCAAGTACGAGCAGCTCCTTTGAGAGAAAAGGGAAACAATTTCATTTTGACAACATTATGAGGAACTGAGTTGATCTTAATTGTTTCAGCAATGTCGGTTATGTTCCGAATGTGAACATGAGGATCTTCGTGATCAAAACCATGAAAGGATATACCCGAAATGAGATTGAGTAATCCATGATTGATTTCAAAATGATTTGCTTAAATATCGGGAATTACGATGGCTCTCCTCACACCTTGGAAAGGTGATTGGAGTTGTTCCTCCATTGGACGTAAATCATGAAGAGGTTGGGGATCCTCTCCGTTGGGACCCCCGTTAGGTTGTGCACCGTTGTTGTTGTTGTTGTTATTCATTTCCTCGAGATTTGGAGAATTAACTCGGTTTGGACGTCGTAGAAGACTCTCGGGATTAGGAAGTGGTGGAAAAAGCTCGTTATAAGAAGAACGAGTGTTCATACAAAATGAAACAAATCAAAGTGAAACAAATTGAAAAAGTAAGTTGAAAAGAAAATATTTTTGGTATTTTAAGTTTTATAAAAGATAAAGGAAAATATTTTTGGTTTTTTTATAGGTTTTATAATTTTTATGTTGTTTTTATGTTTATAAAAAACGATAACTTCTAAAAGAAGGTTCTTCAAAACACAATACTCAATAATCTAATGACTTAATCTTCTCAACCGCTCCCCGGCAGCGGCGCCAAAAATTGATTGCGTTATTATCAAGCGGTGAAGCTTAAACACGGATCGTTGTCCCAACGAGGGTTGAATTGATCTTGTCACTCGAGTCGTGAGTTATGTGAGATGAATAAGTTTAAAAGATTAGATTTGGTTTTTGTTTATACTACGAAAAATTGTTTAAAGCTTAAATGTAATAAAATACGAGATTTAAAGAAATAAGTTGAACAAGAAAAGAAAACATAAGACAAGATTAAACAAAAGAGAAATGATATTTAAACTACAAACTATTAAAGAAAGTAATAAGGAAAATGTTTTTGGTGTTTTGTTTTTAATTAACGAAAAGAAAAATTAAACTAAAGTAAAGTTTAAAGATATAACGTGCTAAACTTAAACTAATAAGAAAAGAAGTTAAACTAAGTGAAATAAACTAAAGAGGTTTTAGAAATTTCGGCGGAGTTTCATTTAGGAATGAACCCAACAAAACCCTCACTTGATGAAACGATGAGGAAAAGAAAAGCCAAACCCGGCTTAATAAACAAATTAGACTCGAACTCAAAATGAATTAAACTTGACACTAAAAGACCTATACTCGCAAACAAAAAGACCTTACTCGCAAGAACTATTAAATGATACTCGCAACTAAAAGATGATACTCGCTAATACTCTAAACCATACTCGCAAAAGACTCACAGAAAACCATACTCGCTAAACTACCTATGATACTCGCATAAAATGAAAGAACTCGATACTCGCAACTACTTAGAGCTTACTCGCAAGATCCCCTAGCCAAGATTGATACTCGCTAGGTTCTTTATAGCATACTCGCAAGACTCAAAGACAAAAGACTCCTACTCGCTAAATTCACATCCATACTCGCAACTTACTAAAAAAAAAGTTCATACTCGCAATTGACTTGGACTAAAATGGATACTCGCAAAGAATTGATACAATACTCGCTAATACACTGTCATACTCGCAAAAATGAACTCGTACTCGCAATAAAAAAAACTGTTACTCACAAAACTCGAAAACCAAACTCGCAAAACACAAAGATAAAAGTGATACTTGCAAAACCCTAAGTGGAAACTCGCAAAAATGTAGAAAAAACGATTTGGACCTTTTTACGTGAACTAAACAACTTAAACTAATTAAATCTTATAAGAAACTTTGTAAAGAACTAGTTTAAGACACCAAATAAGCTTTTAATAAGCTAACGACACAATAACAAGCCCTAACCCATATTTTTATAAGCTATTCGAAAGGAAAACATGCAAAGTTGATGAAATATTATAAAAGCTTTGTAGATTATAAAGATAGATGTAAATAAAGATTGATAATAACTAGAATAAGCTCAAAAAGATTTGTAGATGAAAAGAAAGATTAAGCTAGGAAGAAGGTTTAAGACATGAAAAATAAAGATGCATTAATAAAACTTACACTAAGACAAAATTTAAAACTAAGACTAACCAACACAAAATGAAGCTAGGGGGTCCTATTTAAAGGAGCCAAGGAGGCTTCCTTGTTTACATCGTGTACACTTCGCCCCCTAGACTTTTATCGTTCATGAAAACTACACATAAACTTCTATTACAAAGCTACTAATCTTTCTAAGAATTAAACTTAAGCCCTTGTAACTTGAGGTAGCGTGTTGACGTGTTCTCTAAAAGTCTTCAAAGATGTAAAAGTGATCACTTGCTCGAATTCGTGAAGCTTATCTCGACAATTAACTTTGAGCTTCGATTAAGTGTCTCTTTTATTTTCTTGAGCCTTTAAGGAATAAACGCGTCGTCACGGGCTTTTCTTAAGTAAATTTCATCTTTGGCTTCACTTTAGACTCTTTTCCACATCTCGTGCTCGTTTTAGGCTTTTTGGTTGATTTTCACGTTGTTTTTGCAATATCCTTACCTGCACAGTCACAAACACAAAAACACGATATCTTTGGCGTTTAACGTTAGTTTTTGGTCTAATAGAGCCTGAAAATGGTGAATAAAAGGTATGTGAATAAGCACATACCAGTATTTATAAGCATATATGGGTCTACGTGTCCTAATCATCTCAATGGGAATCTTCAGAACTGAGAGGCTTTCGCTTCCGGATTAGTATTCTGGCTTAGATCAATTGCCTTAGTGATGGGTTGGGTCAGTACTGACCCCATACTGTCAGTAATGTTGATTATAGCCTCAACTTATTGTAAGGATTAATAGGAATTTACTAATCTTCAAGGTCTAGATAAATCTGAAAACAAGACTCTTTTTTATAAGAGTTGTAGTTTTCATGTACAAAGCAATGCACACAGAAAATTTATTCAAGGAATCAGGGTCTTAATGTACTTTTTAATCTCTGCGACCAAAAGTTAGAGTACAATGGATTTTGATCTTTGAAGTTGTATTAGTCACACTCCACATGTGCCGTGATAGTGTGATACGAATAGATTTAGCTTAAGATGTGATGCGTGATTGATTTCTTGTTGTCCTGTTCGAATAAAGCTTCTTTTTTTGGTAAATAAGCATGAACTCACAATATGTGACAAGGGATAATGGAGTATCTCAGTTGTATGGTCTTCAGATTCGACTGCGAGGCTAGAACAACTCAGTTATGGTCTTAGGAAATGCTAGGGTGATGAGGTGTTAGTATGTTTGTCAAGTTTCCAAAATTGAATGGACCTCCCCCAATAAACTGTGCTAAATATTTTGTTTTGGGGCTTCAAAAGTTGATTATACCTCTTTCTTTGAAACCATAAACAGCACGGATTGATCTTATGTAGTACTTACGCAACAACGCTTATCTAGAAAACCCTTTTTCTTTATTTACGACAGTTTATGTGCTTCGGTGTGTTTCCACTTGGCTGAAGGTTTACAAGAGCATTGTGACAGGTCAAAAACATTGTTGACAGTAATGTGTCAAAGTACCTGAACCACTTAACTAAATATGAGATCCATATTCACTGATTAGATAAGGCATCACTTGAGATTAGTATCATACAATAAACAGCAACATGGAGCAACAGAAAGAACATGGTCTACTATTTGAGTACTATATTGCTGATGCAAAAGAAACTCTGTAAATTGTGGTGAAATTCAGGCATCAATAGTAGGCAACCTTGGACTCATAGAAGCTTGCACCCCCTTCACTGATATGTTGTATTTTTAACAAAATTTTAACAGGAGAGAACTTATTAATAACCATTTACTAAAAAGGAAATATATTTGTGTAAAAAGAGGACGTGCGATGTGAAGGAAGGGTAAAATCCACTTAGATTAGACCAAAAGATTAAAAGGGTGTAAGCTTATTGATGTGCTGCGTGTGTCGTTGCGGTTTAGCAGTATTAATGCCTACTCAAGTTTTAAATTTATATTTAGCCGACTTATCAATAACACACACACCTAACGAGCAGTGTTCCCGGTCAGTATGAATATAATGGTAAGTAGAGTGTCGATCACTAAGAGTGGAACGTATTATCTAGTTAACCTGATCAATATTTTAATATCCTAAGTTAGTTTTGCAGTCTAATCTAACGAAAGGGGGGTTCAGCCTGAGAGACTGGCACAGTTTGGTTTTATTAAATAGTAAATAAACTAATGAGCACGAATCAGCGAATAGCAACACGTACACAGATAGATAATAGAAGCAGAAGAAGGCCTGTCCTGATAATTAAGCAGCTTGTCACTTGTTTTATTGCTAGTTTTATATGATGAGTATCGTAATCTAATCTGTCTCGTTGGATCCTAAATATAGGCGAGTAAACTCTTAATGATCACTTATGTCAATCCTACTTTCTAGACACTAGATAAGTAGGCGAGGAACAGGTATGGCAGCCCACAGGCTCAGCTAGACACAGAGGTTATCGATGAACATATACAAGTCACCAAAAACATCATCATATAAACTTTAATTGATGGGAAAGCAATTTTAAGGGGAGTAGTATGGTGGCCACAAGCCCATCAATCCTGATGAATTAAAACGTACTAATACAATAAAACAAAACTACTTAATGATTAAATACATGCAGGACCTTCTTACAGCTCTAATATCTTCGTTTGGGGTGTGTCTTGTGATGCTTCTTCGACTAAATTCGTCTCCTTAGGGTTTGGTTGCACACAAAATTCTTGTATGTCTTGGGGTATTTATAGTTTCTGTCTGAGGGCACGATGCGGCGCATCGAGTAAGTAGATGCGGCGCATTGACTTAACTTCGCGTGGGGTCCAAGATTAATATATTCTGGAATATTCGTACACCGTCTTCAGATGCGGCGTATCTTGATCTTTTATGCGGCGCATGTCCTTCAGTGTCTTGGATTGTATCTGGTGAAGTCTGGATAGTGATACGCCGTATGTCAAAAGTATAATGCGGCGTATCTGGAGTAGAACAAGCTTGATCTTCTTCGTTGACCAAAGTTTCATATGCGGCGCATGATAGAATTACATGCGGCGCATTCTTCAAAGTCAGGCAATGGTCTTCGAATTCATCTAAGTATGATATTGTGGCGTATCTGTTGAGAGTGATACGGCGCATCTTCTGGATTTCAGTAGACTTTTGACATCTTGCTAGTTTTGTTCCATAATTCGTTCAAAATCGCAAATTTTCACCAATTGCTTGTTTTTACCTGAAAAATACTAAAGTAAACAATTAAGTATCAATTCTCATAAATAATATAATAAAACAAGTCAAATAAATGATGACAATAATATGTACTTATTTGATGTCATCACTTATTCACCTTTCGATGTCAATTTTGTTGTTGTTGATATAGTGGTATTGAGTTGATAATTAGCAGAGTGTTATCTCATAAGCTCTTAATCATTATATATCTTAATCATGCCCTCTTAATCATGACCTCTTAATCATGATTTTGTGTCAGTTTTGATTGCGGTTTGACTGTGTAACTAACATTGGTTTTTATTGTGTTTTGCAGAAGCGATTATCTGAATTTTTTTTCCAAAACAAAGTGGATATGGATCAAGTGAAGGTTGTTATTGAAAACGAATCATATGATTCAGTCAAGAAATCGGACAAGATTGATAAGGATGCTACTATGGAATTCAAAAATATCAATATGTCTTCGTCGCCTTCCATAAAATATCTCTTTTAGATCATTATGGGATTATTGTGAATCTGTTTATTTTTATAGAGTTAAAGGTGACAAATGCATTTAAGTTTGTAGTTACTAAATTTAGATTGAAGTTTTCAACTTCTTTCGTTGTTTAATATTGTAGTTTTGTAACTTTCTTATCGACAAATGAAATATATGATTAGTTTGGTTGAAATGGATTAAGCACTGTGTGCTGGTTGCCGCATCTATAGATCATCCCAAAAATTTTGTGGGTTTTGATATTGTGTGTCGATGTGAAGATGAATAATGAAGATTTTTGTTTGATTGAGTTTATGTTTTTTAGTAGAATGGATGAATAGGATTTGAGAATGGTGATGGTGTTAATTTTAGAGAGAAGCAAAAATTTAGAGAGAGAAGCAAGAAAAAAAGATAAAAAGAGGGTGGTAGTAGTGAATAGTGATGGGATAACTTTTTGATTAAATACACCATTTGTCCCTAAGGTTGTACCACTAAAATAATTAACCAAAACAATGAAATGACCATTTTACCCTCATGTGCAAGGCACATGGGGGAAAATAAGAGACGTTGACTAACGGAAAACGGGTCAAGGGACGCATTTGGCCTCAAAAACTTGTAAAAAGGGGACGCACGAAGATGTTTTTCCAAACTTATGGTGCATGGCGATGTTTTCTAGAAAGTTTAGGGACCATCGGTGTATTTTGTTAAATGTTTATTTTGAAACTTTATGAGCATATGAAGCCTAACTCAGCTTTTGACATTTTAAAATAAAACTACAACGGTTGAATTTGATACTTGTGAACTTGAAATAAACTTTCATATAAAAAAGTTGCGGTTTAAGTGTTGTTTTCGATTGATTTAGCCAAATCGAAAACGACTCATGTTTTTGGTAATAAATTTAACATGTAGATATATTTTTATTTTGTGAAGGTGGAGACAACCTTAGCCCTCGGTGCTACACCACGAAAAGCAACACTTCAACAAGTGAAAAGGTCTTAAGTGATTGCACCATCACCGGTTATTGACAACACGAAGACCATGGGCCTCATATCACTCCCGGGAGCCATGACTAGACTTATAATAGGGGGAGCATCTCCGGTGGAGGCCATTCAACTTCAAATGGTGGTGATGAACATGCTCATTGGGGCTTCAACAATGAGTAGTATCATATCAACTTACTTTTGCTGGCCTAACTTCTTCACAAAAGCTTATCAATTGGAAACAAAGGTTTTCTCCATTGAATGAGGGTTTGGTGATTGAATGTTTATAAGGTCGTTGTATTCATGTTAGTTAGATTACTTCATTGGAAGAAAACGCTACTTGATCAAAACTCTTGTAACCAAAGGGATTTAGATGAAATAGCGTCTAATGTTCTATATATTTTCTACTTTTACGGGTCTCTTTCTGTTTTTTATCTTGGCTAATATACCATTAAACTCAATGTTTTACAATTTTGGCCATCATTCCAGTGGTAAATGAGACATTGTTGATACACACACAACACCGTTGGGACGATATGTAAGTGTTGGTACCATTCTACTAAGTAAACACTTACAATTAATTCGTTATTGTTTCCTAATACCTAACAAACTATGGATCTTCTAAGGTAAACCAGACCCTATGCCCTGAAATTTTTCCTCATAATAATAATGATCTTACTATTTATCTTACACTATGAAACATGCTTGAACAAGTTACTATATAAAGTACTTGTCATATATGTGTATTTCAAATAATTGACAAAAAGTTACACACTATTAAACTATGCCCAACCCAGACCAGCCCACCTAAACAAGCGCAGCCCAATCCAACCCAAAAAATGGTCGTATGTCAATTTGATACTGAGTGGTGTCAGTTCACATCATCAAGTCATCAACAAACAACAAAAACCACCCCAGTAAGCTATTGTTTAAACGAGTAAATAGGCACCCGCCGCGTTGCGGCAGGGCTTATTTGCCGTTGATGTATCTTGTCTTTTTTAATAGGAAAACGCATTACTGACACTAATGGACCAACTGTATTTTGAACCGGTATGCAGCGAGTACGTACATACCACATTAAATATATGTCAACGACCGCGTTTGTTACATTGGTTTCAAACAATTTCAGTAATTCTCTTTTTGGTTCGCCTTCATTCTCTTTTTGTTGCTATTTAATTGGTTCCAAGGTAAAGATGCATGTTTGGATGTGACCGGAATTTCTCCCTTTGCGGGTATTGGGGCGATTTAATGGGCTCTTGGGGTAGCATTGCACAATGCTGTGGAGAGGAAAAAAAAAAGAAATATGCGTCAAAGTGTGAGGATAACGGTTACAAGTTCATACCTTTTGCATTCTCTACGTTCAATGAATTCGATACAGAGGCTTTAGACACACTTTCGCGCATTAAGTCTATTTCTGTTAGTCATTCAAATAATGCTAAGAATGAAGCTTTTATTTTTCATAGACTGAGCTTTTGTATTCAGAAAGGAGTGGGAGCACAGCTTGTGTCTAAACTCCCATCCAACTATATGTAAATTTTTACATCGCTAATAATAAAAGTGATCTTCATAATAAAAAATAAAATAATAATAATAATAATAATAATAATAATAATAATAATAATAATAATAATAATAATAATAATAATTACGCAGGTTTATTGTGTTGAACGTGAATGACTTTCCCTGACATGTAAATTATTGATGTAAATTTACAAAACCATGCATCACTTGCAGCAAGAACATGCAAAATGTAAGTAAGAGGCCTGGAAATGGTAACGCCGGTTAGGCGTTATTGTCTACTTGGCACCCAAACAACGCCGTTTTCGCGTTATCACCACTCCCACCATGCTAGCATTATCCCTGCATTTCCATTTACGTTACTTCATTAACGTGCGTTGTGAGAGTGAAACTTAATAAAAAAAAATACACAACGCCCCCTCCAACATGTTGCAACGGTTAGATTTTGAATTCCAAAAAAAAAAAAAAACAAACAATGCCGTTGTAAACGGCTAGTATTTTTAAAAGTAACACATATTTTTTTAAAACCTTATAAATAGATTGGTTATTCTAACTCTTTTACAAACACAAAAATAAAACCATCTTATATCCATAAATAATTCTTTCGCAATGGATCCAACTTACGCCGCACATGTAAACCTTTCCGATATCGAAGATGAAGCCGATGCTTTAGCAATTATGGCCGCCTATGAGTACCAACGAATACAAGAAGAAGAAGCTCAATCATCTTTCCGGTTAACCCGTAACCCAATTCTCCGTTTTTTAATGAAAAATATAAGTATCCAGATAGAGACTTTCGTAATAGATTTCGTATGAGCCGGAAACTATTTCTAGAAATAGTTTCCGGTATTGAATCATATACTGCCGATCCTCTTCCTGCTCATTTTGCATACTTTAGCCAAGAACCCGATTGTACAGGTCGGATGAGTATTAGTGTTCTCATGAAATGCACTATGGCCATTCGCCAATTGGCATACGACAACTCACCGGATGCGTTCGATGAGTATTTGCAAATGAGTGCACGTACAGGATATGACTGTCCGGATAATTTCAATATGTGCGTTATTGATTTGTTTAAACATGAGTTTTTAAGAAAACCAAATATGCATGACGTTCAAAACCTATATGCAAAACATGAGAAGGAACATGGTTTTCCGGGAATACTTGGTAGCATCGACTGTATGCATTGGCAATGGAAAAAATTTCCGGTGTCATGGCAAGGGCAACATGTTAGTGGTCATAAAAAATACCCGACTATATTGCTTGAAGCTGTTGCGTCGCATGATTTGTGGATTTGGCATGCTTTTTTTGGTATAGCGGGTGCGAATAATGATATCAATGTTTTAGATAATTCGCCATTGTTCGATGACCTGCTTAAAGATGAAGCCCCTGTAGCTCCGTATGCGGTAAATGGAGTTGTGTTTGATAAGGGTTATTACGTACTTAGCCGATGGAATTTACCCACAGTGGGCTACTTTCGTCAAATCGTTCACAACAGCTTCAGACGAGAAACACAGTTTCTTTAAAAAGCGACAAGAAAGTGCAAGAAAGGATGTTGAACATGCTTTCGGTGTTCTCCAAGGACGATGGGGAATAATACAACAACCAACACGAGCTTACGAGGTTTTCAAGATACGTAGAATCATGTATTCTTGCATCATATTGCATAACATGATTTTAAAAGACCAAAAGTTTGCACTAAGTGACTACAAAGCATTGTTCAGGAATTCGGCTAGACACATGCAAGACAGATGGATTGACAGATGTGATCAGCGTCGTCGAAGGAATAAGGAATTACGTGACAAAGATGTTCATCTTAATCTCCAACAGCAGCTTATGGAGCATATTTGGCGTGAACGTGAGGAGTTTATGGAAGTAGATGACGACTAGTTTTAGTTATTTACTTATCGTATTTTTCATTTCGTATTTTATTTTGTAATTTCTTTTATGTCGTTTTGTTTAATCTAATATTTTTTTTATTTCGTATTGTAATGTTTAATTTTATAAATGAAGTGTTTGAATGTTTAATGAATGAAATTGTTGAGGGTAGAATTTGTAAATTGTTATTTCAAAAAAAGGTAGTCCCTGAAAGTGGTGTTATTGGGTGTTATGAGTTCCTGGTGTTTTTGGTGTTATGTTATTTGGTGTTAAAATGATGTGGCGTTGACGTGGCGGTGATGTTGGTGTTATAACATGTTACCACTCCCTACGCTCTAACTTTCATTACTAAAAGATCAAAACTTATATCCTTATACAACCACTATGTCTATGTTCAAATTGCATACCATTTATATCTAAGTTTAAGCAAAACTTCTATCCTATTTAAAAGAGTAAATTTCTGGTCCTTGTGTCTATACAAATCGCATTTTAGCTGAAATTAAAGAGAGGAAGAAAGATACAGAAAAGCCTAAAGGTAAGATGGAAAAGAAAAAGACAAAGTGTAAGAAAAATAACCAAAAGGTTTATGACTTAGAGGAACATTTGAGTCTTTATGATGTTTCTGGTCATGAGCTATCAGATGTGGAAGGTGAAGGCTCGAAACTTAACAACTTTAAGAGCCTAGGAAAATCGATAGGCGTTATGATCGGGGGAAACAACAATAACATTAGAAACGACTTAACTTTTGAGGAGTTCATCCGAGAACTTCATTGACATTTAAATCTTCAAGGATATATTTTCATGGGTAATATTATGTCTTTATCGTTCACCATAGTCACTCACTTTGTTCCACTTTGTTGCTTCAAGTCGACATGATTCTCCACATTTTCTCAAGAGAGTTTTTTGCAGTTTAGAGTTGTTATCTTTTCAGTAAGTTGTATGCTTCTTCAGCAGGTTTCCTTTTCACAAGGTTCTTTGGTTACAGTTTTCAAGTAGAAGCAAGCAAGTTCAAGTTCTAGTTTCAAGTCTAACAAAGTACATCAGCCAATGGTTTTTTTTTAGTCATCAGTTTTGTACAATGGTTGGGGTAGGTCAAGTTATGTCAAGGTAATGAAGTATTGTTTAGATGGTCAAGTTCATTGGTTGTAATCATAGATAGGAAATACTTTTTCCTTTCTCATTGTATCACGAATTTCATTTCAATATATTTTTCTTATTTTGCCAAAAAAAAATAAAAATAAAAATAAAATAAAATAAAAAAAAATCAGTCACATACTTGAATAAGCCTTTGTCTGAATAAGGTGGTTGCCGACTTGTCACAGCTGGAAGAAAAATCAATAAGCGAAATGTTTAAATCGTTTTGATATACAGCGAAGTGTAAGAACAGGCGTCTTGGCACAAATGGATTCAATCCAAAGGCTAAATGACTATATACTTCATCTGTTACTACGACAACCTCGTGCTTCTTGGCATTTTCAGCAATCTACTTCCATTAAACCAAGGAAATCCAAATGAGCACCTAATAATATATGGCGGATCCAGGAATTCGGAGTAGGGTATGCACAATTTTTAATGAAGTTATGTGATATATATATATATATATATATATATATATTTGATCGGATTGGGTTTTTCGGGTCGGGTTTTTCGGAATTTGGATTCGGTGTGATTGTTTCGTTTTCTTGGATTCAAGATACCTTTGTAAATTTTGGGTTATTCGAAATTAAATTGGTAAAAGCAAAAAACACAATCTCTTATTTATTAAATCTTATAACAACAAATTATCTATATATATTAATTCTCATTGTCGGCGGACAATAAAAAAAAGGGACGGTGCATTTTAAAAAGAAAAAGGGTACAGGTAACATGACTATATTTTTGGCCTGTTTAGTTTAGCCCATGAGCGGCCCATCCTGTGTCGATAAAATGTTATTCATATCTCTTGGAATACGGAGCTGCTGCTTTACTAATATTTGGCTGCTGGTACGGATTTGATTTGGGTTATGGTACGGATCTGATTTGCTTTCTTCAAACCCTGCCGCAACGCGGCGGAGCCTCTCCCTTGTTTTAATAATGGGATACACTAACCAAGCACCCCCTAGTGGTGGTAGTACAAACCCTCCCTAGTGGGTAGGGAGTACTTTTGTACTTTGGGTACTTTTTGTCCCCCTTCCGTTTTTTTTTTTTTTTTTTTTTTTTTTTTTTTTTTTTTTTTTTTTTTTTTTTTTTTTTT
>LBNU01011943.1:77831-111696 GCA_014162995.1 Artemisia annua | reverse complement strand
CCCTTTATATACTCAACCCAACCCATTACTCCTTTTATTTATCCCAGGCCCAAAGAAAGCAGCCCAAACCCCAAAATAATTATAACTCCCACACCCCGGTTATTATAAACCCCAGTCAAACACCCCCTTTGACCTCCTTCTTCCTCCCTCCCACGTGATAAACCTGCAACACCATCCCTCCACCTCAATTCCACCTCACTATGTTTCCCTAGCCTCCACTAAACTCCAAGCTCCATTTATTGTCCCTAAAATCCTCCAAGTAAACTCCAACTGCCAAGAAGAATTTTTCCCGCCAAATTGAAATTCAACGGCCAAGATTAATTCATCTCATCTAATGGCTCAGAAGAGACGTGGGAAAGTACGAGGGCTACTTTTGGAAGTATATAATTGAAGAAAGAAGGAGAGGAAGTTAATTTAGTTTTTTACCAGTTAGTAGTGTAGTGTAGTTGTAATTTTCTTTTGTTGTTTTAATCACTTCTCTTTTCCCAGTGTAACTCCAAATTAAAAAGGTTGTATTAGATAGTGTAATTTAAACTTATTTCCAATATTTGAATTTAGTTATTACTCCATTTTCAGTTGGTGCAAATTTTTCTTTAAGAATCCTAAGTTAGCTTATTGTTGATTAAAAGTTGATGTTCAGTGACATTTCAAGCTCAATTAGGCTTACTTTTAGGTTTTTATAAGTTTCCTTATTATATTAATCTGTTGAATTCATGATAACAAAAATATAAAAAAAATCAGTTTGATGAAGAAGAAAGCAAGGAGTGTGGATGATTATGGATTACTATGGTATTAGTTACCTCATGGGAGGCTATAGGTAATGGTTTAAGTCCTTGGAAACCTTTTTCTCAGTATGGATAAATTTGTAAGCCTTAAATCTCATTTATGCATTTTAGTGTTCATATGCCATTAACCCTGCTTATCTATGGATCTTTGTGCTTAGCCAGTGATTATTAGTTGTTATGATACTCAATATCTCATGATTGTTCATTAGTATCTTTTGTTGCTCATATCTTCATTTTAACTGCCAAAGTAAAATTTTAGTGGTAACTGAGTATTTTCTGTTTATACTTGTGTTTTTGTGGTTCATAGGATTCATTTCATCATTTCTTAACCTTGAGCATCAGTGGTAATGGTCCAATCAGTGACATCCTTTGAATTTACAAGATTAGTTCAACATTAAGGAGTGTTTGGCACAGTGGTTTTCACCACTGTGCATTAGTTCTTTGTTGTTGTGTATGGCTTATGCATGCTCCCTTAGGTCATTTTAGCCTAGTTCAACTTTAAAATCCAATGTCTGTTTAGTAGAAAGTCAAATCTCATCTTATGATCTCATTTAGTGTTCACTGTTAAGTGTATAAGTCCCTTGATCATTCACATCAATGCATAAATGCTTATATCAGCTTAATATAGTTCCACTGTAGCTTATAACAACTTATTTAGTTAGTAGGATTCAGTAGAAATCCATAAAAGTCAACAAAGTTCATTTTCTAAAAAAGTCAAATTTCCAGTTAAGTTAGTTTTTTCCAAATCTTGGGGAAATTTTCATGAGTTTAATATTTAGTTTTAGGTTTTGAGCTTTTGGGAAATTAGAATTGGGTAGCTTATATTCTCTAGACTATTTTTGTTATATTTATTAGATTTTTCTTTTGAGCTTATTCTGTGCTAGAAGTTAGCTGTTTAGGCCAATTTTGCCCTACACCTGAGTACCTTTGTGCACAGGCTACTTTTCTTAAGCCCCTAGCAGCTTCATTAATGAAGTTCAACCTGAGCTTGTGGTCTCTTTGGGAAGCTTAGCTAGCTATCTTGCTAGTTCAGGCCTTCTCTTTGGTTTCTGAGCTTGTTGCACAAGCTTAAGCTTGGCCTGCAGTTTCCCTCATAGGCCTGTTTTGGTGGCAGTGGGGTGGAATTGCTTATTATTGTTTAACAGCATATTCTGTGTGCTTCTTTGTGAGTTTTTAGCTTATTTCCTGGGACCTCCATTTTCCTTTAGTTTATTTTGGTCTCTGGTTCAGTTTGTAGCTTAATCTCAGCTTTTTAAGTTCTAAAATTTTCTTTTAGCTTATTTTTAAGGTTCTGTGTGAGATTTAAGCTCTCACTGAGCTTTTTAGTGAGTTCTAAAAATATTGTTTTTATTAAAGTTGTCTATATTTATAGTTAGAATATTTTGTAAAAGAAAAATAAAAAAAATAAAAATAGTTTGTGAAAAGTGACCAGAGTTGGATTCGAACTTGGGACCTCTGGTTGCTAAGGGACAAAAATTACACTGAGCTCAAGCACCATCTGGGCCAAGGTGTATTTAGTGTTTATGTTTCACCACTTATTTATATAGTAGTACTAGTCCTTATTAGCTTATTAAACGTATAGCTTATTTTATCAGCTTATTTATAAGCTTTTTAGCATTTTCATATTTTTCTTATATTTCTGTCACAGTAAGGTAATTTTAGAAAAAGTTTTGTAATTATTAAAAATAGTTTAGTATTTATAATAATTAAATCTAGTTTATTTATTAATTAATTAATAATAATTAAATAAATAGTGTAATAAATATTTTTCTTTTTCCAATAATTTTCTTTTGTCATTAGGTTCGTAAAAAAGTAATTTTCATATCCGTAGGCTTTTTATTTCTTTAAACTCGCGTTTTATTTCGTACATTAACGTAGTTTTAGATTAAACGTACGCGTTTGTAGTTTTTAAACGTTTTTAAGTAATTTGGCTTTACGTATTTGTTAATATAGTTTATTTAAGCTATTTTCCTTTCACTTCCTTAGTGTAATCATTCAAAACCCTTTCTTGTCCAAATTCACCCGATCACAAATCGTTTTCGATACAATTCACACCTCACTGGGGAATAAACGACCCGGGAATATTCTATACTCCTTGGACACTTGCATTGAGCTCTTAGATAGTTGACTTTAGTTGACCAATTCATTGGTTGACTTTTGTTGACCGTTTCAGACCCAATCAGCAAGATACGTTTAAGAACGGCGAAATGTGGCTCCCGCTGACCGTGCATATAGGTGTAGACCAAAATCCAATGTTGACTCCTCTAGTAAAACATGTTACGTGTCGTTAGGGGTTCACAGTGTCTTATTATTTTCACTTACGGACGATCCAAGGTTTTGAAGCCATTAACCACATATATAACCAAATTAACCGCATTATAACTAAATTCTTTTCACTTACCGACGATCCAAGGTTTTGAAGTCTATCCGACATAGATTTGATTTTGATGCAATATTCATTTATAGTCATCTTCCAAATCTTAATAGAACGGAGTTCATTATCAAGATTAATGGCTTCATCATCCTTATTATCGTGAAATAAATTTTGTAAGTGGTCCCAAAAAGCTTTTGCATTACCCGGTGTGGAGACGACTTGTTCATGGAGGGAGTCAAATAAGGATCCAAGGATCCACATCTTGATAGATCATCAAGCTTGTGCCACTCCGGATTAGGATCACTAGACGAGGCTTCTTCTTCTACGTGAAATTTAAGACCGAGACTACCAAGATGTATTTTAAAGAAAGAACTCCAAGAATTGTAGTTATGTTTTTCAAGGCTCAATTTAACGGGAACCTTGTTGGTGATGCTAAAGGGGATTAGCTTATCGACTGATGTAGGTGGAGGAGTGTTGTTATCGCCGGCCGTGATTGCCGATATTGTGGTTAGGGTTTGAAAAAAGGTTCGACTGAGATTAGAGGAGGGGGAGGGAGGTACAAGTTTTTGGAGAAAAATTAGAAGAAAATTATGACTAGCTGTGATATCATATTGGAAGGTAATTGTTTTTCATGATTCTCATTAATCTTCACAATCGTATTTAAGTTACATGTATTTAAGTTGCATGAGATAATTCTAGATAAACAAATAATCGGCTAGGCCTAAATACACAAGTGGGCCTTTATAAATCAACTAAACATATACAAATTATATATCGAGTAATAAAATTGCCTTTATTGGTATCACAGCTAGAGCACCCGGTGCCATCTTCGCCGTAGCTCGCCATGCCAACGTGGCATGCTTTTCGTCGCTCGCCGTGACACAGCCAAGGCTCGCCAAAGGGTACCTCGTCGTCTCCACGACGAGGGTGAAACTTGTACGATTGTTTTTTTTTCTTTCCTCTTTTGCATCTTGTGTAAATATGTAGTAAAGTTGTAAGTGGTGGGCCCCAAATGAGTAAGTTGAGGTTAGTTGTGAGTGAGGGGGTTAGTTGTGGAGGTTTATTATAGTGATGTGGCACCCGTAAGCCCCGAATGAATAACTTAACCTTTGTCATGGCACCTAGTGCTCTTATATGAAAAAATGACAAAAATATTTTTCTCTTTGAACGATTTTCAAACTATCAATTTTCAGTAAAGAAAGCTAAACTAACTTTTCTTTTCACGATCTTGCGCCATGCGTGAAATTAAACATGGTATGAAGTTTTCATGTGATATTCATCTTGTGCGACTTTTTCTTTTGTGTCAATGTTGTTGTGTTGTTGTTGTTGTTTAGTGAAAAAAATAAGGATCAAAGGTTATGAGTGTTGGAGGGCGGGAGGAAGGAAATGACCTTAGCCGCACATCATTGGAAGCTTTCGCACAACTACAAATTGTCCGAAAAATAGAATTTTTCGCTTTTTCGTGAGAAAAGGGTAATTTGATGAAAAAAGTATCCGAAAATAACTATTTCTTCATTTTTCTCCTCTATTACTTTTTGACACAAGTGCACCAAATAAATAAATAAATAAAAATAAAAAAAATAAACGGTTAAATATGTATTATAAATCACAAAAACGTAAAACACTTTATAAAATGAAATTATTTGGAAGGATTACAGCACAAAATACTAACCAACAAAACCCATATAACATGCAAACAGAAAACAATCCTGTATACTGCGAGAAACTTATTTGTAATCTAAGACCATCAAGATACGTACAACAATCAAAATAATAAAGGAAAAAACGATATTTTACCAAAACATTATGTATATGAGCCAACATCAAAAAGGTGTATGCATATGTTGAATAACTTACCCATGGTGGGGGTTGCATCACGTAACTTGATCTCTGAATGCAACAGTGCATATCAAATATTAACACATCGCCAGACATATATATATATATACACACACACATACACTACATGTACCAACAAGTAACAGTCTTTGTAGACAAACTTATTACTTTAATATTTTACGTGTCTTTCTCAATGGCTTCTGCGTGCTTCTTTTCCCGTCCGGTTTTTCGGAACATGAATTATAATGCTAAAAGTTATCGAGGTCACATTTGCAGCCGGATATATTCATCACAATCTACATCGATGGCCTTTACTGCAGATGAAAACGTCGTTAGACGAACAGCTAATTATGAGCCAACATTATGGTCATATGATCATATTCAGTCGCTCTCTAGTAAATACACGGTGCGATTACCGTATAGTTTTCATTTGAAAGTTCTATTATTTTTTTTGTGATACTATATATTTGATGAGCAATTTTGCACATATTCAACAATTAACATTTGCAGGGAGAAGAATATGCGGCAAGAGCAAATATTTTAAAGAATTCAGTGAAGAGGTTATTAGGCGAAGTTGAGAATTCACCGAGTATTCTAGAATTGGTTAATGATTTGCAAAGACTCGGAATATATTATCATTTTGAAGATGAAATTAGAAATGCCCTGGAGATGATTTACTACAAATACTACAAAACCCCAGACAAGTGGGGAAAAATGGATTTAAATCTTACAGCCCTTGGATTTCGACTACTGAGACAACATGGTTATCAAGTTCCTCAAGGTACGTACGTAGGAATTCAATAAGGATTCATATTTGTAAAGAGTTAAACTAGCATCTTGCAAGTTCAATTTTTTTAAATATATTCAGACACATATTAAAAGTTCCTCTTTATATGATTATACTCTCCAGAGATATTTCAAAACTTTTTGGATAACGCTCAAAATCTTAAGCCACACTTACTTGAGGAAATTGCCGGAATGTTGAACTTGTACGAGGCATCTTATCATGCATTTGAGGATGAAACCATACTGGACAATGCAAGAGCTTTCACAACCAAATATCTCAAAGAAAACCTAGACAAGATAGATGGTCATATATTGTCATTAGTAAGCCATGCTTTGGAGTTTCCACTGCATTGGAGAGTACCAAGGGTAGAGGCAAAGTGGTATATTGAAGTGTATGAGAAAAAAAATGGTATGAATCACATATTGATCGAGCTTGCAAAATTGGATTTCGATATGGTCCAGGCAATTCACCTTGAAGATCTAAAACACGCATCAAGGTAATGTATTCGTCTAAACTGTAATATCACTAGAACTTGTTTCATTTTCATAGGCTATACGATAAAGTAGCATAGATGTAAAAATTCATATATACTCATACTCAAGATCTAGTTTTATGTCCTTTCAGTAATACAGTTTCATTTGACATTTCAGAATAATTGATTGTAAGTATATATATGATACTAAATAACGTTGCTAAGCTAGAAAACTCATTGGACACAACTTTGTATACGTCTTTGTAAAATTTGTCATTATATCAAGAAAACTAAATATGTTTATTCTATTGTACGTACCGAACGGCTTGGTGGCGACTTTATAGCTTTTGTCACCAATGGTGCAAAAAATCAGCGGCAACTTTTTTGTAGTGACTAAATGATTATTTTAGTGGCCAGATTATGTATCACCGAAAGAGCCGTCAATAGAAATTAGTTTTCTAGAAGTGAACAGTGGTTGGAAAGCTTTTTTTGTGCACAAATCATGATTTATAGCTGATAAAATTATGAACAGGTGGTGGAGAAATACAAATTGGGATAAGAAGTTGAGTTTTGCTAGAGATCGGTTGGTGGAGAACTTTTTGTGGACTATTGGTTTCAATTACTTACCACAGTTTAGTCATGGAAGGAGAACATTAACAAAGGTTAACGCCTTGATCACTACTATCGACGATGTCTATGATGTATTTGGTACTTTGGATGAAATTGAACAATTTACTGATGCTACCAATAGGTGAATAATGCTAAGATTGTGCTATTACTTCTCTTAATACAAGTTAAATGTTTATCAACTATTGCTAACATTTTTAATACTAAGTTCCGTTATATAACTCATAGATGGGATATCAATTCGATCGAAGAACTCCCAGATTATATGAAGATATGTTTTCTTGGATTCTACAACACCATTAATGAAATTACATATAACGCATTGACAAACAAAAGATTCATTATTCTACCGTACCTAAAGAAAGCAGTAAGTAATCCATATTTCAACACTATTCAAATACTATGTTTCCTCTGACTGCGGAAATAAATCATATACATATTTTCTTATTTGGAATGGTAACCTTGCAGTGGGGAGATTTATTCAAGTCATTTGTAGTAGAAGCAAACTGGTATCAAAGTGGACATATACCAACACTAGAAGAGTACTTGGAAAATGGTTGTATATCGATATCGGGTCCTGTGATACTGATGCATGTTCATTTTATAACATCGATTAGTTCAGCCGAAGAAATAATGCAATGCATGGAAATAAGCAAGGATATAGTTCGTTATTCATCCCTAATCTTCCGACTCACTGATGACTTAGGGACTTCATCGGTATGACCTTTAATTAATATCCATACATTTATGAAACATATATGATTAATAAATTCATATATAAACATTTTCTTGTTTCTATAAGGGCGAAATGGAAAGAGGGGATAATCCAAAATCGCTCCAGTGTTACATGCATGAAACTGGTGCAAGTGAAGATGAGGCTAGAATCTATATGAAATCTTTAATCGGCGAGACATGGAAGAAACTTAACAAAGAACGGACACACGCAAGCTCGGATATCACACGCGAGTTTATCGATTTTGCAACAAATTTGGTTAGAATGGCTCAATTCATGTACGGTGAAGGAGATGTGCATGGTCGTCCAGATGTGACTAAATCTCACGTATTATCATTGTTGTTTAATCCAATTCAAGAGATATGATTGTCAAATACGTATACGTGTATCTTTATATTGGAGTTAGACTTCATTTCTAACCAAACAAATATGCCACATGTAACCTCATTTCATATTGGCTGATATATATGGTGAGAATAAGTGACAAAATATTTGGGTTAGTGCAAACATTATTACTTTTAGTGTGTAATAAACTTATTTTTTTTCCTATCTAAAAGTATACAAACTTGTAATTACTTGTATTATTGTGTGTATCATTAATGATGACAAGACACGGTTTAATTAACATAATTCCCTACGTGCCTTTCATTAGAAAACATGTTAGGGGGTGTTTGTTTCATTAAGATGTTTTGGGTCTAAATCTGACTACCACGTCTTACTGGTAAGATGTGGCTATAAAGTCTGAATCTGAATGAAATAATGTTGTTTGTTTTTTTAATTATCTGAATGATAGTAATTATTTGTTTTTTTTAAGTATATACTAAATTATCGCAATACAATAAATTAGTAGTTTATGTAAAAATGAAACACAATATTTTCATAAATTTAACACAATAATAAACCGTTAAACTATAATAATACGATAAATAAGTAGCTTGTTTAAAAATGGACAACACATTTTAATTGGATACCATGTATGTACTTTTTTTTAAACAACATAATGTATATGTACTTGAACAAAACAAACTTGAAATGCTGCCTAAATTATAATCTCAGTTGGTCTAAGAAGATGAGTATTATACTCAGCCCAAACCAGTGAATGACCTTAGCCCAAAAACATTTTTTGCTAACTTTACTTGGGCTTGGCCTAAAAAACTTACAACCCTAAGTATATACTAGCGGGTACCCGAGCGTTGCAGCGGCGGGTACCTTGAAATTAAATTTTCTGGTGAATCATGTATGTTAGTTTGTTATGTTCCTTTTGACAATAAATTTACGGATATCAAGAATTTCGTTTAGCCTGTGCCCGTTCGGGCTCAAGCCCATTTGGCCCGTTGCCCGTTCAGGCTTGAATATTTGTATAATAAGCTTTATTATTTGTATTAGTGACATTTAATGTAGGAATTGTGTTTAATTTGGTTGTACAATATGCTTGATAATTTGTATTTCTTATATAAGAGGTATTTTAATAACTGTATTAATTGTATTTATTAACCAGTCAATTAATTGACTACATTAAATAACATTAATGTGGTGTTGTGTATATATATATATATATATATATATATATATATATATATATATATATATATATATATATATATATATATATATATATATATATATATATATATATATATATATATATATATATATTAATATGTGCATTAAAATGGTGTACACTATCCTTCTTGTCTTGTAAGTCTGAAAATTATGTGCATTAAAGTGGTGTACACTATGCTTCTTTTCTTGTAAGTCATAAAAGATTACAAGCAGTGTTGCAAAACAAGGCCTACAAGGCCGATTAATCACCGATTAGGTGCTACAAGGTCACCAACCTTGCCGATTTGTATAAATCGGTCAAACAACTCGGTCAACCGTGGTTAACGACGGTTAATGACGGTCAACGGTGGTCAAGCTTGTCCGAAACCTTCAAATCTTGCTAGAAATTCCCAAAACACACCGTAAAATGGTTTAATTAGTTATACTTGTTGTTTATATCTATTTCAAGATGTTTTTTTAAGAAAAATCTTGCCAGTAATACCTAAAAGTTGCCGGAAGTACCTAAAACTTGTTGGAATTACAGAAAACTTGTCGAAAATGCCAAACCGATTAATCATCGATTAATCCCGCCTAGNATATATATATAAATATATATATATATATATATATATAAATATATATATATATATATATATATATATATATATATATATATATATATATATATATATATATATATATATATATATATATATATATATATATATATTAATATGTGCATTAAAATGGTGTACACTATCCTTCTTGTCTTGTAAGTCTGAAAATTATGTGCATTAAAGTGGTGTACACTATGCTTCTTTTCTTGTAAGTCATAAAAGATTACAAGCAGTGTTGCAAAACAAGGCCTACAAGGCCGATTAATCACCGATTAGGTGCTACAAGGTCACCAACCTTGCCGATTTGTATAAATCGGTCAAACAACTCGGTCAACCGTGGTTAACGACGGTTAATGACGGTCAACGGTGGTCAAGCTTGTCCGAAACCTTCAAATCTTGCTAGAAATTCCCAAAACACACCGTAAAATGGTTTAATTAGTTATACTTGTTGTTTATATCTATTTCAAGATGTTTTTTTAAGAAAAATCTTGCCAGTAATACCTAAAAGTTGCCGGAAGTACCTAAAACTTGTTGGAATTACAGAAAACTTGTCGAAAATGCCAAACTGATTAATCACCGATTAATCCCGCCTAGTCTGATTACAAGCTACAGGGGGGTCGACCGCCCGGCTACCGATTCACGATTTTTGCAACCTTGATTACAAGCATTGAAAGCTATACTTGTAACAACCCATATTTTTTAAAGACACTTAAATTTCTAGGCTTTTAATTATATGTGTAAGCATCTTTCCTATTAAAGAAATGTTTTTGGTCTTAAACATTTTAAGACTTCTAAATATAAATGTCCTAAATACATTATAAGGTAGTATAGAAGATGTTGAACCTTAGACCTTGATAGATCTTTGAGCCTACGTGGATCGTTAGTAATGCTTATGTAATCACAAACACACTAATGGAGAAACTCTGCAACTTGTATTCTATAGCGGAATTAAATACAAGAAGACACTAATAACTAAGAACTCTAGATCCTCTATGGATCTTTTATATTAAACGTAATTCAATTCAATACATAATGTCTAACCGATTGTTCCTTTTATACTACAAGGAACCCTAATCCTTCTTACAAGAAACAAATAACAGTAAGACAATAAAAGATATTCTACATATCTTGTCCTAAAATAATCTAAATCACATTCTACGAAATACTATATCCGCAGAATCATTTCGTCCGCAGGAGCACTCTAGTCCGCAGAAACTCTTGTGTCAGCAGGAACTATCCGCATAAACCACTTCAGTAATATCTTCCATAATTCCCAACAATCCTCCCCTAATCTTGAATTTGACATGGTTAAGTTCAAGATTCTTGATAGATCTGTAGCAGTCCAGAGGATTGACAATGAATATTGTGCAGCAAAAATATGTAACCAGCAGTAACCAGGACTCTATATCAAATGCAACCAGTAACCTCCATGAAGAACAAATATTCAGCAGCAACAATTCATTAGTTCTATACTATTCTCATCACATCCAGGTGTGTGAACTCCTGTGAGAGGTGAATCATTGAAAATTAATGGATTTGAGAACTCTTTACCAATAGCCATTACTACTGGAGTAGCTAATGTTTCAGTGTGAGAACCATGGTACATTAATAACCATATGATTTTTAGCAAATCATCAGCTATAAACGGATTTGACTTTTCTTTACCTGTAGTCGTTTGCTCAGGACTAGTCAACTCTTAGGTAAAGTAAATTACCTTGGTGAATTGATAACCAAATATGGATTTCCACTGCCTTTACCATAAGCCATATACTTATGGGCTAGTCAATTCTTTAGATTTTCAAAGAATAAGATCCATGGTGAATTGATGACCAGTTCAACTCTCAGCAATGAAGCATGGGTGAGTTGAGTACCCTATGATTTTGAGCAAACCATTACAGCTATCAACAGATTTGATGTGTCTTTACCAAAGCTGTACCCTTTGGACTAGCCAACTCTTTGATGGAATAGTCAACATCATGGTGAGTTGAGAACTATAGAGTGGTAATTAACCACCACATGCACCTGTATACAACAAAGAGTGGAAACTATACAATAAAGTTAGTGATTTTTTTTTATTTATTTATTTTTTTATTATTTTTTTTAAGAAAAGAAATAAAATTACACAAAATACAACATTCATCCCAAAGAAGTGTCAAGTTGGATACCATGTTTAGCTTTCATTTCATGCTTGAAAAGAAGACTTTTCCTCATGGCATTGACTAACTGCTCAGCATAAGTCATGTCATTCCCAAAAACATCAGAAGGAACAAGCAGCTTCATCTCCAACATCTGAGTCAGAATTCGAAGAGAAATGGGATAGGTAACCTCAGCACACATGTAAAGAACCTTTCCAGCAACAGTTGATAGCACATGAACATTAGAAGTGGATAAAATTTCTAGTTAGCAAACTCCCACCTGGATTGACCCATCCAAACCTTGAACCCTTTACTAATAGTGAGGTTGGAATCAAACAACACAGTCAAGTCACCACGCAAAAATAAGCCACATCCTTCAAGCTTCTTGTTGCTATAGTAGGAGGTAACCCAACTATAAAGATTCAGCAGATCCTGTCTATCCACAAAAGTTAAAATTTCACTTAAAAAAGTAAAATGTTTAACTGACCCATCTGCTCTATGAATAGTGTTTATATCCTGCTGTATCAAAGGGAGAGGTGTAATCTCCCACTTAACCAAAGAGACATGGACCACAGGATCTTCTCCATCATCTTCCTCAACCTCAATATACTCTGTATCTGCTACAGGTGTAACCAACCCTTTAGAACCTCTCTTCCTTGCCACACTCTTCTTTCTATTGCCAGTAGAAGGTGAAGGTGTGTCAGTATAAGCATCAGCAGTATCAGACTGCTGTGCTTCAGCAGGAACAGATTGTAAAGTATCAGCAGTATTAGGTTCTGGTTCAACTGTAGTAGACTTCTGTGTTTCAGCAGGAACAGGTTGAGAAGTGTCAGCAGGAACATTTGTAGAAGCCTCAACAGAACTATGTGCCTCAGCAAGAACAGATTCTGAAACATCAGCAGCTTCTGGAGCAACATGGCTCACTTTTGCTGCATGAGTGATACGCGGGATTGCGACCACGCAATAGGTTTTACCTCTCAAGGGATCTTGAGAAGCTTGCAATCCCACCAGGCAGTGTACCTGACCGATGTAGTATAGTGTAGTGTAGTGGTAAGTACGGGGGATTGATCGTTCTCTCACAGGGAATAGTGTTCGTTAGGTATGAAAAACTACTCTAATAGGTCTAAGGATGAGGGATGATTATTTTTGTATTTTTATATTTTATGAAAGCAAATAAAATCTCGGGTTTGAAGGATTGGGCGGAATTAGTTGCTAGTCAACTAGCCCAAAAACTACTATTGCAAATAAAATAAAATAACAAGAAAATAAAAGGTTGTGAAACTTATATGGAGACAAGTGTGTTTACTTAGATTTTCTTACTCCCTAACTATCTTTTACCGGTTGATTAGTGTGTATTAATTGCGTGGATGACGGGTGTATTCCTTAATACCATTCGTGGGGTGGCGTACGTACTTCCCCAACTGTATAAGCTCCTACTTCACTCCTATGTCGAGCCTGCTAGAAGCTCCTAACATGGGATCATTAGAATTCGCTCATGCATTAAATACAACCATAAAAACCTAGTACGCATTGGTTCATGTTTCTTAAGACGTTCAAGCAAGTTACCGTATAGGAGGTTAGCCAGTTTTCTTAAGCCTAACATCGATAAACAATCATCCAATACAATTAATAACACACCAACAACCAATAATCAATAGTTAGGTTTCATTAGATCTAAGCAAACACAAGATAAATCTAGCCTAGCATGTTAATTGAAAGACAAGCATAAGATATAATTAACCAACACATAGACATATTGATTAATTTGAATGGAGACTTATCTTTAATTGAACATGGAAGAATCAAGGGTGAAAAACCCTTGAAAAAGCTGTCAAAGTCGTCTAGGGTTTGTTCCCAAAAAGTTCACACCAATGAATGAAAAATAGAAAAGTATATATAGAAAATACACTCTAACGGCGTCAGCTTATACGCTCTGACGCCGTCAGCTCGCCGCCATTAGGGTTCTCGGATGGCCTAGATCTACTTCTGATGCCGTCACTTGTAAACTTGCTCTGGGCCGTCACTCTTTAACATTACACCTGACGGCCTAGGATTATTAACACCTGACGCCGTCAGGTGTAAACATCACATTTTCTTCTTAGGGCGTCATGTATAGTCAGAATCCACTCCTTTGTCTTGGTTGGCTGACGGCGTCACCTTATGACTCTGACGCCGTCAGGAAGGATTTCCAGCATTCTTTTGAGACTTTGTCATTTTCTTCACTTTATGCTCCAAAAACGTCCAAAATGATGTGTTTTCCAGAATTCTTCTCAAAAGTACCTAAAATGACAAAAGGAACGATTTAAGGCAATATTTGATCATATTAACACGAATTAGGGCTTAAATGACCCCCTAAAACGGGTACACTTTTCTCCTTATCAAATACCCTTACACTTGAGATTTGCTTGTCCTCAAGCAAATAGACTTTTATTCCAATCAAAATATGAGTTAGGGGTCATTTAACACTAATATAAAAGTAATTACAACAAATAGTTACTCGACCCTAATCATAATAAGCACGGAAATCATACACTAGCACCTCACAAATAGTGTTTGGATACTCTCATCTCTCGGGTGTTATAAACCTATACAACTACATTTGAAACGGAATAAAATCACTCACTACCTGTCATAGAAAATAGATTACCATAGGCTTGGGAGAGGATCAATTACTCCTCCACTAGGCGTAAGCACCTAAGATAAACTATCAAAGAGGGCTTTCCAAAGGGTTGTAATGTAAGGTGTAGGGATATGATAAATACGGTTTGGTTGGAATAAAGGGTATTTTACTGATGGCAAGTTAATTATCATGATCAAATACATGTACTATACAATGTTGCTAAGCCAAGACTCGACTCAACTTAAGCTAAAAACGAAATAACAAAAACATAAACAAACATAAAAAGAAAACGGGATGGTAGTCCGTATGTTTTTTCTACTTCTCTTTTTTTCATTTTTTTTTGTATTTTTCTTGATTTTTTCGATTTTATTTTTTTCATACACTCTTGCCCTACCATCCAAAATAATACATCATAGGGGCCTCGGTTCTCCCCTTACACTTGAACTTTTACATACTTTACAAATAACTATTCTAATGACTCGAATTAAGATAATCGAAAAACTTGGAGTACTTTTAATAATATTTAGCACATATGGGGGTAATAATGTTGTTCTTCCCCATTACTCCATTAAACTAGTACTTTACCCATGAGTCCCAATCGTCCCAAAACAATATGTACAAGATATGACTCGACTTAGCAACCATGTAATCAATTAGATAATTAACAAAGGGTTTAACACAAATGTTGTCACAATAATGCACTAAAGATGAGTGCATACAAGGTAGGCTAAGGCGATTTGGGTGTACATTTAAGTGGGGTGTAACAAATTCTCACTTTGAGTAAGATGCTCAAAGGTCGAAACGAAAAGATAGGCTCCGAGGGGTGTACTAAGGGTATCGTGTACCAAAAATGGGTACAACGCAAAGGGTGTGGGAGAATTACTTGACCAATGTAGCCAATTTAATTATAACAAAAACACGGGTGTAAAACAAGGGGTTAATCCTAATGCCTCTTATCATGTAGTAGATCTAACTACACGAATGTAGTCTCACTTGTGGATTTGAGATGGTCCTAACGCAAGTTCTAGAATCTAAGTGCTACCGGTACACACATCATAGCATAAATGCTTTTCCTACCAATTCTAGGGGCGAACCTCACATATTTGGGGTGGAA
Source organism: Artemisia annua (assembly GCA_014162995.1). NCBI lineage: Eukaryota > Viridiplantae > Streptophyta > Magnoliopsida > Asterales > Asteraceae > Artemisia > Artemisia annua. The sequence goes on along the minus strand of LBNU01011943.1, from coordinate 96,051 downwards.
AATTTTTTAGTGGTACGGTTTTTTTGCTAGTCATATAATTTCCTATCCATGAGACGCTTATTAGGACCAAAGTTTCACTTCTAAATGTTGTAAAAAATTTTAAATTGGCGCTAAAATTGCCCTAACAAATATTTCTCTCGGTTTTATTACAAATTTACTATCAAACAAACAAAAATCAAGCGCAATTGCATTCTCTAAGGTGTCTTCATTTACCCCCCTTACACTTAAACCGAACATTGTCCCCAATGTTCACATAAAAGATGTAAAAGTAATGAAAATGAAAGAATGAAACAAATACTCCCCTGATTCGTTTGGTGTGGATAGTGAGGTAACATGGTTAGATCTTCTTCCAAGAAAGATGAACGCTCAAAGCTTCCCTTCCGAAATATAAATCATCTCCTTGTCCAAAATAACCTGTTAACCTGAAAAACAATAAAGGCGAACCTCGCGTAAAATCGGCGGTATAATCTATAATAGGATATAATGCTTGTGGAATGAATGTTTTTGCAGAATTCCTGGAGATTATAAGTTAGAGAATTAACAAAACTTTTTATGATTCCGGAAGAAAAACAAAACTTTCAAAAATTTCAGAAAATTACTGCCTGACGCCGTCAGGTTGTAATGCCTGACGCCGTCAGAAATGATCTGACAGAATTCTCATGTTAAGTTTCCGGAAAATTTCTGGAAAAACTATACCTTACTTCCTGGAATTCCTGCAAAAATATCATTATGACTCGATACAAGCATTTGACTCAAACAAGAACTAATATGCATGTTAATTTACATTGTTATGATTCATGTTCATTCGTTCTTATAAACCGATTTAGATTTTCCTTACACTTATCTTTTGTAAAATACCTTTATATGTAGTTAAGACGAGGTTAGAAACAAAATAAAGCATTTTCACAAGTTAGTTTTTTTTGAAGCATGAATCAATAACAAGAAAAATAACCTACATACGGAAACAAATAAAATCAAACAAACAAATAAACACTCAAAACAAATAAATCTTGGGTTGCCTCCCAAGAAGCGCTTTTCTTTATTAACGAGTCTTGTAGCTAGACTCAAAGTCACGGGTTCTACGTTTTCCCGTTTTGCTTCTCCATTGCCTCTCTAATCATCCTAACAACCTCCATGTCAACTTTGTAGTTAGTTCCGAGGTTCAAGCAATCTTTATAATAAAGGCTTCTCTTATTCCAAACATAGTCCATTCCTTTCTCCTTATCCTCATCATTGATGTCCTCAATTGCACCAATGTAATCTTTGTCTAACCGAGGCACAAATCGAAATTCTTTTGCCTTATAGGGCATCCTATAAGTGATTCTATCAATGTTATTAGAAAACTGAATCGTGCCTTTTAAACGATCATACTCCAAATTGGACACCTCAACAAATGGTTTACCTAACACTACGTGAGATAAGCGGCAATCAACAACACTTGCCAAATCTTCAAGGACCATGAAGTCGGTGACAAAGGTAATACTTCCGACAAGGACATGAATACCTTTAACCCTTCCAACGAAGTTACAAACTCCGTCGGGATACTTTGGGTCTTTCCTAGGCTCAAGTGGTCTGTTCATGATGTGGCTATAAAGGCTTGAGGACATCACGTTGATTAGGGATTCACAGTCAATGTAAGCATGCTCAACATATTGGTACCCAATCATACATGGTATCTTCACATTCCCAGGATCACCCCTCTTAATTTTTGGGTCGATTCTAACAAAGGGTGGTCTAGGGTTATCAACTAGGTTGTTATAGTAGGCAATCTCCTCCTTAGTGGGGTATAAATTGTAATAATCATCCAACCTAGGATCTATCTCCTCTTCATAAAGTTTCTCAATCAACTCCTCACCGTAAGATTATTATGTTCTAAGTAATTATCTGAGTACATTGCGGTTGCTAGGTCGTTAAAGGCATAGTCAAGCTCTACATCAATCATACTATTAAGCTCTCTAAGGTCACTTATCTCTTCCTCAATTTGGCTACGTAACAAAGCCACTTCGTCCGGTGTAAGGGGTGGATTCGCGTTTTCCATAATGGCCAACGGAATAAATAATGAACAAGTTATTACGAACAAAAACACAAAGAAAAAGATAGACTAAAGAAAAACCTAGAAAAGTAAAATAAAAATCTCACTAGAAAGGAATCTAGTGAGTAGACCTAATAAAATAAAAATTCAACCTAAACAATAACCATTCCCCGGCAGCGGCGCCAAAAACTTGATACCCGGGATTGCGACCACGCAACAGGTTTTACCTCTCAAGGGATCTTGAGAAGCTTGCAATCCCACCAGGCAGTGTACCTGACCGATGTAGTATAGTGTAGTGGTAAGTACGGGGGATTGATCGTTCTCTCACAAGGAATAGTGTTCGTTAGGTATGAAAAACTACTCTAATAGGTCTAAGGATGAGGGATGATTATTTTTGTATTTTTATATTTTATGAAAGCAAATAAAATCTCGGGTTTGAAGGATTGGGCGGAATTAGTTGCTAGTCAACTAACCCAAAAACTACTATTGCAAATAAAATAAAATAACAAGAAAATAAAAGGTTGTGAAACTTATATGGAGACAAGTGTGTTTACTTAGATTTCCTTACTCCCTAACTATCTTTTACCGGTTAATTAGTGTGTATTAATTGCGTGGATGACGGGTGTATTCCTTAATACCATTCGTGGGGTGGCGTACGTACTTCCCCAACTCTATAAGCTCCTACTTCACTCCTATGTCGAGCCTGCTAGAAGCTCCTAACATGGGATCATTAGAATTCGCTCATGCATTAAATACAACCATAAAAACCTAGTACGCATTGGTTCATGTTTCTTAAGACGTTCAAGCAAGTTACCGTATAGGAGGTTAGCCAGTTTTCTTAAGCCTAACATCGATAAACAATCATCCAATACAAGTAATAACACACCAACAACCAATAATCAATAGTTAGGTTTCATTAGATCTAAGCAAACACAAAATAAATCTAGCCTAGCATGTTAATTGAAAGACAAGCATAAGATATAATTAACCAACACATAGACATATTGATTAATTAGAATGGAGACTTATCTTTAATTGAACATGGAAGAATCAAGGGTGAAAAACCCTTGAAAAAGCTGTCAAAGTCGTCTAGGGTTTGTTCCCAAAAAGTTGCACACCAATGAATGAAAAATAGAAAAGTATATATAGAAAATACACTCTGACGATGTCAGCTTATACGCTCTGACGCCGTCAGCTCGCCGCCATTAGGGTTCTCGGATGGCCTAGATCTACTTCTGACGCCGTCACTTGTAAACTTGCTCTGGGCTGTCACTCTTTAACATTACACCTGACGGCCTAGGATTATTAAAACCTGACACCGTCAGGTGTAAACATCACATTTTCTTCTTAGGGCGTCACGTATAGTCAGAATCCACTCCTTTGTTTTGGTTGGCTGACGGCGTCACCTTATGACTCTGACGCCGTCAGGAAGGATTTTCGGCATTCTTTTGAGACTTTGTCGTTTTCTTCACTTTATGCTCCAAAAACGTCCAAAATGATGTGTTTTCCAGAATTCTTCTCAAAAGTACCTAAAATGACAAAAGGAACGATTTAAGGCAATATTTGATCATATTAACACGAATTAGGGCTTAAATGACCCCTAAAACGGGTACACTTTTCTCCTCATCAATGAGCCCTGGCAAGTTCAGCCTCATCATCTGCAATAATCCTTTGAACAGCTTCTTCACTTAACCTATCTTCCTCAATTTGCTTCTTTGTTCTTTGTCTAGGAAGAGGGCCTTCAGTTACCAGAGGAGCCTTCCCTTTATCTGTGGACTTAGAAGACTCAGCAGAAATAGAAATAGAGGAAGACTGAGTTGTTGGAATAGGAACCGAGAAAACTGGAGTAGACATAGAAGCACTCCCAGTAGGAAGAGATGTCTCAGCAGGAAGAGGTGGATCAGCAGGAACAGGTGGATCAGCAGAAGTGACCATAGATGGTACACTAAAAGAATCAACAATATTCACAGAAGATGTACCATGACTAGACTTGAACCTTTTAGAGGGTGGTTCCTCTAGTCTTGGCTTTGGAGATTTCTGCTGATTCTGAGACATAATGAAGTTATATGTTCTCACCAGCTTGTCATGAGGCAAATTTCAAACCTTTTCCTTAGACCATCCTGAATTAAAAACAGCTCCACTCATATTCTTAACAACCCACCTCATATTATTGGTCATCTCTGCTTGTGTAGGAGGTCTATCCCTCTTTGCTTTGGCTTTCTTCTCATCTGCTTCCTTTTTCCTCTTTCTCAACAAATCAATAATGCTATCAGAAGAAACATTATCTCCTAGTAGATCTCTGGCAAGTGAGGTATTGGAAGCAATCCTAGCTCCAATATGCATCCAGTCAGCCTCATTAAAATCTGAAACTTGAGCATCCAATTCTCTCTGTCTTTCAAGTGGCAAAGTGGAAACATATGTAGCCTTTGCCCTGTCAACCTCTTCATCAAACTGTGCTTGGACTTGCTGAGCCAAGGCTGTACTCTTCATGAGATCTTCATGTTCTTTGAAGATTCTTTCTTGTGCAAGTATTTCCTGTTCAGTCACAAGATCTGAACCAAGATCTTGATCATCCAGAGTATCATGCTCTTCTTCAGTAGAATCAACAAAAATGTTATCAGCAGGAGTATGTGCAGTAGAAGGATGTTCAGAAGAAGACAGCTTTGTAGGGTTGTCTGCAGCAGTAACTCCAAAAACACTCACACTATGAGCATCATTGGTAGGAGTATCATCAGAAACTACAAATGTTCTTCCATAAGCAAATATAGAAGGAGCTTCTTCTGAATGAGCAACATTAGATGTATCTGGAACTTGAGAAGTAGGACCAAGGTCAGAAGCAACAGTATCAGCAGGATCCACATCCATGGATTGTGCAGTATCAAAAGTAGATGTTGGATCAGCAGATGCAGGAACTTGTTCAGAAGTATCACCACCAGTCTTCTTAGCATCTCTAGAACTCTCACTTAAGTACTTCCTTCTCTGAACCATAATTGGACTCTTTTCCTTTTGAGTGTCAGCAGCTTTAGGTTGTGGAGAGGGAGTGAGTTCAACTTCAGTAGCTTCAGCCAACATATGAAGATGATCAAAAGATACAGAATCCTTTGCTGTAGTTACTTCAGGGATATCCAATTTGATTGCTTCAGGGACAACCAATTCATCTTCTGGATCAACCACATACTTCTTCTTGTTCTTGTTCTCAAGTTGAGCTTCCAAAATCTGAACTCTTTGTGTTAATGCATTAATTTGACCACCAAGATCTTCTTTGGTCTGAGTGAGTTCCTTCTTCAAATCACCAACTTGTTTGACATACCTGCTAAGCAACTCATACACATTGTTAAGTGATATACGGTCCTCAGCTGTACCAACAGGTATACCAGTGGTATTGGGAGCTTCATTGGACCTGGTGGGAGACACATGAAAATCATCACCAGTAGTGGTGGTATCAACAAAGGACTCTCTAGTTGGACTAGAGGGATGTTGTCCTGTGAATATGGGTATCTCATCATTAGGCTTAGCAACATAGGTTCCTATGGTCTCCTCACTATTGTCAATATGGTCAGTAATGGGTGTCCCAGTCTCATTTCTATGGTCAGCAGAATTCTCTCCAGTAGGATTGACTGGTTCCAGAGAATCAGCAGATTGCCCACGAGGAGCATTAGGCCAAGGAGAATCCACAGGCTGGTCATCCGCAGGCTGGTCATCCGCAGCAATTGATGCAGATGCTTCAGCAGCATTGGATGGGCCAGCAGCATTAGCTGCGGATACACTGGCATCAGCAGGTGCAGGAGTGGGTGGATTACTATCCTCAGCAGCAGGGCTGGGTGGATTACCACCTTCAGCAGCATGCCCTTCAGCAGCATTGCCAACAGGCAACATAGCTGGTGTTAAAGGCCAATGTGCACCATGAAAGTTACTAACCATACTTGAAAATACTTTAGAGGTTAAATCTATAATAGGTCTATGTGTTCTGTCACGTGTTTCAATACCTATTATAATTTGAAGAAACCTAGGGTACATATAAAACTTATTCTTGTCAGCATTAATATTACTAATCATGCAATGAAAAATATACCTAGAAAAGTTAAAAGTAGTACCCTGTGACAAGCAAACAATAGCACAAGCCAAATAAGTAGCGAATTGGTCCCATCCTCCAGTCTTACTACTAATACACTTCAACAAAGTATGCACCAAGAACTTCCATTTGGGGCAAAGTAGTTTCTTGTACCAGGCTGTCTTTCCATCACCCCGATAACCAATAGCCTGTAACCCAGGAAGTATCACATCCTTGTCTTCATGATAGTCACCATCTTCATCATCTAGTTGAAGTCTAGTGCGGACCACAGACTCTGTAACAACATACTCTTTCCCATCAATGGTAGCCGTGATCTTTGTGTCATCATCTCCTACCGTAGCAGACTCCCAGAATTGGGTAACCAATGACTCACACACAAGTGGGGGATAGTGTGTAAGAACAAAGTGAAGTTTAGAGTGCTTTAAGAACTCCACCATTGGATCAAATAGTTCTCTTCCCTTTGCTTTGCCCAAAAATGCAATTTGGATGTAATCACTCTTAAAGACAAGATTGGCCATGTGTGGATTTGAGAAAAATAATGAAATTGAGAAGTTGAGAAGTGGGTTTAAGGTTATAACGAGTGGGAAATAGTTATTTTGGGTGTTGGATTCACACGATTGGTTATTTAAGGAAGTTACCAAATCGTGGGGTTTAATTGACAACGAATCTTGGAAAGAATCGTTTGACCAATTTTGACTTTATTACTTACCCAAAATAAAACCCAAAAGTTAACCCGTCAGCAGCAATGAGAAGTCAATCCGTAGAATCTTATGGTCAATCAGTAGAACCAAATCTTCAGCAGGATGTACACTGTAGAAAAATATCTACAGGTTGTCATCAGTAACTACCCATTGAACCGACTCCTCATTAAATGCCTTAACTGCTCAATCAATTCTATAAATAACCCTAAAATCACACTTAACTCACCATTAACCTTTGATTAACCAAAATTACACACACACATTCTTATCATCAGCAGCAATCATGAACCCAATTGAAATCTCCTCTGATTCATCATCAGATTCAGATTCCCCCTCATCATGGCTATCCTGTTTCCCACCTGGTGTTCAACCAGGATGGCGTACCAAGGAACAAGCAAGAAAGCAGCGACATGATGTTCCTGTGGATGAGGATGATGTTCCTTCGGATGAGGAAGGGAGGTTGGAACCACCTCCCATTGCTGCTATTCTGCCTAGGACAAATGACCTCGTAGTGCTCAATCCTAGTGCATACCAAGCACCCAATCCAGCCAAAACCCCATCACCTGAACCTTCAGAGGACTCATGCCCATTGGTCCCCTACCCATCAGACAGAGAACTTGTCTCTTCTTTCCTTTATACATCCTCAGATGAGGAAGACCCAACCTACCATCCTCCTGGTACTCTAGAGAGACCACAATCACGACCCCATTCTTCTTCAGTTCCATTGGCTTCTTCTTGCTCTCAAACAAGGGCTAGAAAGGTCAATCCACCACTCTCAGAGGGAAGGTCAGTGGTGATTGGGCTCCCTTGTGTAAGGATGCAAGACACTTATTACAAGGATAAGAGGAAGGGAACAATGAAGGAGGTGGAAGGCAAAGGGAAAGGAATGATGGATTAGAGATCTTTATGCAAAATTTCCCTTTAACCCCCAACTGTCATCGTGTTGCAGAGTTTGGTCAAAATTTGACCTTTGATGAAGCTGCAGTGGGTGTTTGTTTTGAGTGATAGGTGTTAGGTATTAGGTGTCTGGTTCTTAGTTAGTTGGTGTGTATCTGAATAAATCATTTGTAATTACATCCTTGATGTAACTTTTGATAAATGAATGAAAGAGGTTCCCCTGTTTATTGTTTCTTCATGTCTCATTTATCTTTCTCAGTACTGTATTTTAACTCCACTGAATTAATTCAATGCCACTGATCAAACTGTATACTGCTGAGCACTCCATTCCACTGAAGTAATCCGTAGCAACCATTCAGCAGAAACCAATGGAGCATAATCAGCAGAACCAACTTTGCACTAATCCGCAGGAACCATTCAGCAGAAACAGATTTAGCACAATTCAGTAGCAACCATTCAGCAGAAACAGATTTAGCACAATTCAGTAGCAACCATTCAGCAGAAACATATAACTGCAAAATAGACACAGCAAACAGAGCACACAAAACAAACTAAAACATAAAATGGTTAGTTTATAAGACCTGCAAAACAAAGTTAGTTTACCATATCAAAACTAAATACAAATTACAACTAAATCTACATCTATAATCCTCCCCTGAGGCATATGCCTCCCCTGAGGCTTATGCCTCCCCTCAAACATAGCATTCAAGGGTTTACCATCCCAATGTGGACAACTAAGTGTTGAAACCTAGGTCCATCAAAAGCCTTTTTAAAAGATCAGCAACATTATCATCTGTATGGACTTTAAGCACCTGAATTAAGTGTTTCTCATTTGCATCCCTAATAAAATGGTGCCTAATTTCAATGTGCTTAGTTCTATTATGATACACTGGATTCTTGACTATGCATATTGTACTTTGGTTATCAATAAAGATTTTAGTGTTCATGAAATTGAACCCATAATCAAGCATTTGATTTTGTATCCAAAGTACCTGGCCACAACAATTGGCAGCAGCAACATATTCAGCTTCAGTAGAAGAGGTAGCCAGAATAGTCTGCTTCTAGCATTGCCAAGAAATCAACCTTCTCCAAGAAATTGACACCCTCCAGTAGTAGACTTACTATCTAGATTTTCACCTGCATAATCACTGTCACTGTATGCTTCCAACACAAAAGGAGAATCCCTTGGGTACCAAAGACCTAGCTTAGGTTGGCCTTTAAGATACTTAAAGATTTTCTTTACTTTATTGAGATTGGAAGTCAAGGGTGTGACTTGATGCCTAGAGCAAGCACTGACTGCAAAAGTGATATCTGGCCTTGAAGCTGTCAAATACATCAGTGAACCAATCATTGACCTGTATAGATGTACATTAACAGCCACTACTACACAAACAGGTTTTACCCACGGTAAAATGCGTGGGAAATCTCGTGGGAAAGGGCCCTTTTCCACAGATTTCACACGAAATAATTCCGTGTGTAAAACCCTTGTGGGTAAATATTTTCCCACAGAATTTCCCACGGGTGTTGACTATTTTCCCACTAATATCGTCGTGTGTAATGTGTGTGTTTATTACCCACAGATTTCCCACCGACGTTGACTATTTTCCCACCGATATCGTCGTGTGTAATGTTTGTGTTTATTACCCACAGATTTGTGACGGATACTTTGCAACAAATTTCCCACAACTTCACAGATAAAATTCCCACAGATTTTCGGTGACAGGTTTCCGTGGCAAATATCTGGAACATTTTTTTTATATATAATTTTAGCTTTTTTTTTTTTGGTAATTCTTGTAATTAATAGTTTTCTGGGTAAAAATTAAATTGCCCCAATGTAATCGACAAATATGCATTTATTCAAAACACCACTTGTACATATGAGCGTATTTTTCCATTACTACAGATTTACATATACAAATATACTCAAACCGATCAATTCTAACTATTCAATATTTTCTTGAGTAGGACATAATTTGGGCAAAAAACCATCCAATATTTTTTGCCGAACTTCAAGATCCATAATCTCTAGTCTTGGTTCTATAGTCACCTGATCTTTGCCTTGTAAGTTGTTTTCCAACCTACGTATAACAAAAAGTAAATCAAAATCAGATTTCTTATAACCAAAAGTAAAAGATAACAAACACATATTTGAAGCTTTTTAGATCTACAAAACAACAAACACATATTTAAAGCTTTTTAGATCTACAGAAACACATAGCATCATTACATTTACAAAAACAAGATTAAACAAAATAAATTATGGATCTAAAGATCTAACAACAAGAAGTTTATATATGTTAGAGATAAAGACCAAGAGTTACAGCGGTTTTAAATTGGAAAACAAATAAATGATTAAGTGTACTTATCACCAATTATGGGATGTTTGAGAATGAGAGTGCCACGTTTCCTATTTATCTCAATTAGCCATAGTGAAACATAAGTATATTTCGTATGAGATCTTGAAGCCAAGAACCATAAACCACGAAATGTCTTATTGGTTACTAGATATAATACCCGCGCACGCGCGGGGTTTTTTCTAATCTTTTAAAGAAATTATTATTTTTAATTTCGGGTTTTAATTATGGGCTTTAATTTTGGTTTATAATTATGTTTCACATATGTGGTAAGGGAGTCATTCTTCAAAAAATAATATTTGAGCTTTTTTTTCCATCTTACCTGCATAAACAACAAAGGTTTGATAACGCATAATTGTATTTTGATATGAAAATAAGAGAATGATAGTTTCTGTTGTTTCTTCGTAAAAATGGTAGGGTAATGGACTAATTGATACTCCGTACTGTTGATCCCAGTTGAGCAGTTGATCTAGGATTACTATCTTAGATAAACCAAGACAATAATGTATAGAAGCTGACTTGTATGTAACCTTAATCACTATGCGGAATATAGTAATTAACTTAAGAAGAACGCGAACACAGGTAATTCACACCTTAAACACTTCAATATAATTAATACGAGCACTCTGAATAGTGCTAGGGTTTTACAACCTTGAAGTGTATGAATACTAGAATAATACGTACTCTAGACAAACCCTAGGATCTCCTTTTATACACCAAGGAACCCTACGGGCTTACATCAACTTCCTATACAAGACAAAGATATTCTAACACAATAGAATATTACAAGACATCTTTACTATAAATATAAAGACGCGTATACAAACTTATCACTAAGCAGCAGAGATAATACAGCAGTATTCTTCTAGCAGTAGAGTCTCAGCAGTAGAGATATCTAGCAGTAGAGTTGTCTGCCAGCAGTAGAGATATTACAGAAGTAGAGTTAACTTTAAAACCCAACAATCCTCCCCTAAACTTGATATTTTCCCTGAAAATATGCAAGTTTCTTGTAAGCTCGAATAAACACCAAGAGGATGCTTTCAAACACTCTATCTTCTCCCTGTCTCTTTAGTACTTTGCTGCTCAATTCTTTTAATCAGACTTTGAAGATCAGAAGTCACTTCTGAACATCTAAGCTTAGCTTCAAGCATGGCTTTTAGAACTCCAGTCTTCAAAGGATAATCTTTATCAACAAACATAAAGACATCAGCTCCATCTTGAGTAGATACATGATGTACATTACATGAGTTATAATGTTTCCATATTGTAGTCATGCTTTCTGCTTCAAATCTCCAATGTCTGTCACTAGGATCTGGATTATACATTCTTTGAAAACATACCAATAACTCCATGGCTTTCAAATTCTCTGAATCTGCATGAGCATTCTTAGACTTTACCAAACTCCATAGAGTATGCAGATCAGATCTATCACAAGACCTAACAAGATCTTCAAAATCTCTGTACATTTCCACTTCACCTCCAACTCTGACTATCTTCCAAGCTGCACTAAATTCATCTTCAGTTACTTCCCAATCTACAATTGATTGTCTAGCTTGGGCTGGTTCAATAAACACATCATCTTGTTCAATCAAAAACCTGTCATCAGCAACCTCTTGATGTAGTTCATNTGTTTCCATATTGTAGTCATGCTTTCTGCTTCAAATCTCTAATGTCTGTCACTAGGATCTGGATTATACATTCTTTGAAAACATACCCATAACTCCATGGCCTTCACATTCTTTGAATCTGCATAAGTATTCTTAGACTTTACCAAACTCCATAGAGTATGCAGATCAGATCTATCACAAGACCTAACAAGATCTTCAAAATCTCTGTACATTTCCACTTCACCTCCAACTCTGACTATCTTCCAAGCTTCACTAAATTCATCTTCAGCTACTTCCCAATCTACAATTTGTTGTCTAGCTTGGGCTGGTTCAATAAACACATCATCTTGTTCAATCAAAAACCTGTCATCATCAACCTTTTGATGTAGTTCATCTACCTGTTCAGTCAATCCAGCAGAGTTAGATCCTTCCATCTTTGATTTCTTAACTCTTTCTCTACAAGCAGCCATGTGCTCATCATAACTCTTTTTCCAATTTTCCTCTTCCTTAGAACCCATTGGGATAAACANCTATCTGCAACAAGCCTCCAATGTCTGTCACTAGGATTTGGATTGTACATTCTCTGAAAACATACCCATAATTCCATTGCCTTCACATTCAAAGGATCTTCATGAAGATTCTTTGACTTAACCAAACTCCACAAGGTATGTATATCAGATCTATCACAAGATCTTACAAGATCTTCAAAATCTCTATACACTTCCACTTCACCTCCAACTCTGACTATCTTCCAAGCTTTAAGCAACTCATCTTCAGTTACATCCCAATCTATAATTGGTTTTCTAGCTTGGGCTGGCTCAATAAACACATCATTTAGTTCTATCAAAAATCTGTCATCAGCAACCTTTTGATGTTGTTCATCAACCTGTTCAGTAAAACCATCAGAGGTAGATCCATCCATCTTTGTCTTCTTAACTCTTTCTCTACAAGCAGCCATGTGCTCATCATAACTCTTTTTCCAATTTTCCTCTTCCTTAGAACCCATTGGGATAAACATTTTATTCATTTTGTACCCAGAATAATAATGCAGTCTAATAGCATCATGTGCCATCCCTTTGAATTGATGCATTTTCCATCCACACTGAGCACACAAGTAAATCTTCATTTGTTTGATGAGTTGTGCTTCTGTAGGCTTTCTTTTCCTCTTCTTCTGCTTACCTTGATAATTACCAAACATAAGCTCAGAAGCTTCAACCATGATCTTCCTAATGAACTCATGCAACTGTGTAGTCTTTTGCTCAGGACTTAAAGTAACATCTGCAGTCAATTCAATAGCTTTCATATGCACCTCAGGATTCTTTTTAATCAAATACTCAACTTCATCTGGTGTAAGCACATAGTTAAATTNAGCACACAAGTAAATCTTCATTTGTTTGATGAGTTGTGCTTCTGTAGGCTTTCTTTTCCTCTTCTTCTGCTTACCTTGATAATTACCAAACATAAGCTCAGAAGCTTCAACAATGATCTTCCTAATGAACTCATGCAACTGTGTAGTCTTTTGCTCAGGACTTAAAGTAACATCTGCAGTCAATTCAATAGCTTTCATAAGCACCTCAGGATTCTTTTTAATCAAATACTCAACTTCATCCGGTGTAAGCACATAGTTAAATTCATCACTTGTAGTCTTTGATTCATCCTGTCCACTTCTTCTAGACTTCAAAGCCTCAAGTACCTCATGTTCAGCTAACAGTCTCTCCTGTTCATCTATACCAAGTTCATTTGAATCACCCATAGCAAGCTCCATAGCAAAATCTCTATCAGCATTTTCAATTTATCTTTAGGCCAAAACTCTTTAGGTATTTTCTTGTACTCATTTTCATCATCACTTGAATCAGAAACATCTTCTTCAACAAGCTTTGCTTTACCTTTATCAGTACTAGAGACCACAGGTTTTGCCTTTGGTGCTATTGGTGTAGGTTCTCTGATTGATACACCTTTTGTGGGCAATTTAGATACATGAACTGGTTGGGATAAGGATATAGGTTGAGATGGTGCAATGTTTATTGGTTTAGTTTGAAGTGGTTGAGATGTTTGTTCAACTGGGAATTTCTCTTGAAGCATCAACAAGGTCTCAGCAACAGAGTTATCACCAGATCCTGATCCAGCAGCAGAGATCTCAACAGCAGTAGACTCTTTAGCAGTAGAGTCTTTAACTTGTATTGCTTTATCCAAAACTGCTTCATGATCATTCTTATCAACTACCACATAACTATCCACATTATCACCACTGTCATCATCTCCTTTAGCCTCCCCTGAAGCCAAAAAAGTACCCTCAATAATCCCTGCATCAAGACTAGGCTCCAAAACAATAGCAGCAGACTCCATCTCAGCAGTAGTGTCAGCAGTATTGTCCACTTCCATAGAAGTAGTCTCAGCAGCATTGTCAAGAACTTTCATAGCAGCAGACTTAGCAGCAGTGTCAAGAACTTGAACAGCAGAGATTAAACCATCATCTTCAAAACCATCATCTTCAATACCTTGACCATCATCACCAANCAATAATCCCTGCATCAAGACTAGGCTCCAAAACAATAGCAGCAGACTTCATCTCAGCAGTAGTGTCAGCAGTATTGTCAAGAACTTCCATAGCAGCAGACTTAGCAGCAGTGTCAAGAACTTGAACAGCAGAGATTAAACCATCATCTTCAATACCTTGACCATCATCTTCAACAACTTGAGCAGCAACAATTTTGATTCCCCCAACTTCCTCCCCTGAAACTGTGCTATTCCTCCCCTGTTTGGAAGCATCCTCTCCCAAAGTAGCAGCAGTGTTGGTAGAAGAAATTTGTTTCTGCATAGCCTCCATTTGTTGCTTCAGTGATTTGATCAAGTCCCCTTGAGCAACTGTGAGAGTCTCAAGAGCAGCAACCTTGAATTCCAAGTTGTGACACTTAGTTTCCAAGTTGGTACAAGTATCCCTCAATTCCTTTATTTGTTCCATACTAGTCTCATCACTTCGACCTGTATTACCTGGTCCGAAAGGTGAATCATTGACATTGACATTTTGTACATTGGGGTTANAGACTCTTGAGCAGTAGAGTCTTTAACTTGTATTGCTTTATCCAAAACTGCTTCATGATCATTCTTATCAACTACCACATAACTATCCACATTATCACCACTGTCATCATCTCCTTTAGCCTCCCCTGAAGCCAAAACAGTACCCTCAATAATCCCTCCATCAAGACTAGGCTCCAAAACAATAGCAGCAGACTTCATCTCAGCAGTAGTGTCAGCAGTATTGTCAAGAACTTCCATAGCAGCAGACTTAGCAGCAGTGTCAAGAACTTGAACAGCAGAGATTAAACCATCATCTTCAATACCTTGACCATCATCTTCAACAACTTGAGCAGCAACAATTTTGATTCCCCCAACTTCCTCCCCTGAAACTGTGCTATTCCTCCCCTGTTTGGAAGCATCCTCTCCCAAAGGAGCAGCAGTGTTGGAAGAAATTTGTTTCTGCATATCCTCCATTTGTTGCTTCAGTGAATTGATCAAATCCCCTTGAGCAGCTGTGAGAGTCTCAAGAGCAGCAACCTTGAATTCCAAGTTGTGACACTTAGTTTCCAAGTTGGTACAAGTATCCCTCAATTCCTTTATGTGTTCCATACTAGTCTCATCACTTCGACCTGTATTACCTGGTCCGAGAGGTGAATCATTGACATTGACATTTTGTACATTGGTGTTAGCCATCAATTCAATAGTTTCAATCGTGTCCTCCTCACTTCGGGATGTGTGACCTTCCCTGAGAGGTGAGTCTTGGGACATTAACCCAGTATCAAACCTAGTTTGATCAACTGAGCCCCCTATGTTTTCCAGGTGGCTAGGGAATCCATCACCTGTGTTTGACTCATGAGAATCATTCACATTAGATGTTGCCTTGGATACAGTCTTACTTATGTTAACACTATCCTGCTTTGCTGCTAAGCTAGTAGCAGTAGTGTTAGCCCTCACCAACTTGTCACCTACATCACCTGTGACAGCCCCATCTGCTACAAAATCCATCCTAACACTGGTCTGGGGTAACTCAGTGTTCTTTGAGGCTTTCCTACGGGTATAGGTCTTTTGGGGGATAATTGGAATGAGATCATGTTCTGAATCATGTTGTGAATCAGAAGTGGGTGTGTGTTGGGAGTCAGTTTGTGTTCCTTATTCTTCACCCTGAGCATTTTCAATTAACTCCAACATGTAAGGAGTGAGAGGTACATCCTGACCAGTAAAATCTGTGTTTTCTTTTGCTAAAAAAGTAAAAGACACAGAACCCATCTTTTTACACTCAAAAATAGATCTGTGGGTTCTGTTTAATTCAATGTGATCATTTATTAGCATTTGAACAAACCTTGGATAGGTAAAAGTTTTTCCATTAATATTTGACACAAACCCCTCAAAAATCATGTTTGAAAAATTAAAAAGGTCCCCTTTGCTTAAGCAAATCATAGCAGATGCTATGCTTGCATTCACCTCATTCCACCCAGTTGTTTTAGGACTAAAACAGTGTAATAAGGTATGTGCCAAAAATTTCCATTTAGGAGAAAAAGAACCTTTTTGAAACTTTGTACCAGAACCTTTCCTTACATATCCCAAAGCCTCCAGCCCTTCAAACAGTTCATCTTTGGTAAGACCTTTGGAACCTTCTTCATCATCAAACAGCAAAACATGCCTGATGTTGTCTTCAGAGACCAACACCTTTTGTTCATCAACATGAGCCTGAATATATTTTTCTCCTTTGTGAGTCTTCAATGTGGCAGTAGACCAAAATTGTTTGACATGAGAAACATAAATGGTTGGATTCTCAGTCAAAGCAAACTTGAGAGATGTAGCACTTAGAAAATTTGCCATATCTGTGAAGACAGCAGGAAGGACATTTGGATCAAGTTCAGCCACAACATTGTGACTTTTAGGCCATGTTCGATTGGTAAGCATGATGTTAAGGTTCTTGTAATTGGGTTTTTGGAATATGAATGTTGTGAGAGAGCAAATGTGTTTGAAAACTGCAATTCGTGGAACGTGTGATGAGAAAAAATGATCCAATTAGGTTATAAACTGCTAAACAGAAGTTACATAACTGTCCCTTGACTTTGACTTTTAGCAGCAGACACCCAGCAGCAGAGTTTTAAGCCTAGCAGTAGAGTTGACTACTTCCAAAATAACCAAGCAGTAGTTTGACTTTACTTGGTCAAAAAGTCAAGTATCACACCAAATCCCGTCTTAAATGGGCAGTTACCAAAATTTAATGCCAATCACCAATAACTCATTTAATTCCTTTTAAACCTAATTGATCCTCAACAAAAGGGATCAAATCCAATTGAAATACTTAAGGCCTTTATAACTAGAGTTGAAAACCTGATGAATTACAAGGTTAAGATTATTAGATGTGACAATGGAACTGAGTTTAAAAATCATATCATGAATCAGTTCTGTGTTGGTAAGGGTATTGTAAGACAGTATAGTGTGGCTAGAACTCCTCAACAAAATGGTGTAGCTGAGAGGAGAAATAGGACACTAATAGAGGCTGCTAGGACTATGTTGTCCGATTCAAAACTACCTATACCTTTTTGGGCTGAAGCAGTGAACACTGCCTGCTATGTTCAAAATAGAAGTAAGATAGTTAAGCCTCATAATAAGACCCCTTATGAATTATTTCATGGTAAAAAGCCTATGATACCATTCTTTAGACCATTTGGGTGTCCTATTACAATCTTAAATACCAAAGACCAACTAGGCAAGTTTGATGAAAAGACTGATGAAGGATACTTTGTTGGATATTCTGTGAGTAGTAAAGCTTATAGGGTATACAATAAAAGCACAAAGTTTGTGGAAGAAAACCTGCATGTTCAATTTGATGAAAGTAAAAGCAATAGTGCAGGAACTGGCCCAGAATGGTTGTTTAATATTGATATGCTAACCAAAACCATGAATTATGTGCCAGTGTTTGTCTTGGATACTAACCAACTTGCAGGAAATCAATCAACTAACTCTGCTGCTAAGGAAGCTGGTTCACAGAATGAGTTTGTGTTGATTGAAAAGTTGAAGCTTGGATCAAATGGTTCTCCTACACAGGAGGAAAGCAGTTCACAAGATGATGTTGTCCAAGATTCTACACCTGTAAGTGATGAAATGGTGGAACCAGTTAAGGAAACTACTTTTAGCAGCAGTCTTCCTGACTCTACTGCTGGACCAAGCAACACTACTGCTACACAAAAGTTTCCAACTTCACAAGGTATATCTTCTGCTGATTCAACATACCTTGATGATTCCACTCCACCTGGTTTGATAGAGATTTATGCTGATACTGATGATGAATCCCTTGATCCAAGTATCTTTGGAGCTGAAGTTGATGTTACTAATTTGGAACTCAATATTCCAGTTAGTCCAACCAAAACTACAAGAGTTCACAAAGTTCACCCCAAAGAAAATATTTTGGGTGATCCATCATCATCTGTACAAACTAGAAGAATGACTAAAGAGCAAAAAGATAGCTTACACAAAGCTTTCTTTGCAAGATCTTTACATAAAAGGAACAGTCATAAAGATCT
>LBNU01011943.1:33123-69911 GCA_014162995.1 Artemisia annua | reverse complement strand
CTGATAAGCTGTTTGAAGCTACTGAACAAGCTCAAATTCATGTGGTAGATCAGGATCTTGGTACAGATGAGATCACTAAGGAGGAAGTACTTGCCCAAGAGAGACTTTTTGAGATACATGAGGAGTTTCAGAAGAGTCAAGCTTTGGCTGAACAAGAACAGGCAAAGCTAAATGCAGAGGTTGAAAGAGTACAGGCTACTTATGTGTCTACCTTACCACCAGAAAGAAGAAAAGAGCTGGATGCCATGGCAGCTGAGTTTGATGAGAATGACTGGCTGAATATTGGAGCTCAAATTGCTTCCAATGCTTCTCTTACTAGGAATCTAATGGGTGATAATGCTACTACTAATGACATCATTGCCTTGCTAAGGAAGAAGAGGATGCAAAGAAAACCAAAGCTAAATTGGCTAAACCTCCTACTCAAGCTGAAATCACTCATACTATGAGAGTGGTGGTGAAAAATATGAGTCCAGCTGTGTTTAATTCTGGATGGAGTAAAGCCAAGGTTTGGAATATGCCTCATGAGAAACTGGTGCGTGCTTATAACTACATTATGTCTTTACGCTAGAAGAGTTCTATTCAGCAAACACTTGAGGAACCACCTTCTAAACGGCTGAAGTCTACACATGAGACTCCTGCTGATACACTTCCTCCTGCTGAATCTTCTTGTCTATCTGATAAGGGAAAGGCACCTATGGTTAATACAGGACCAGTTACTAGGCAACGAACAAAGAAGCAAATTATGAAGGATTTATTAAGTGAGGAAGCTATTCAGAGGATGCTAGAAGATGACAAGGCTGATCTTGCAAGGGCAACAGAGGCTAGAGCTACTATTGATGTGCCTAAGGATGCTGATACTTCAGTATCTGTTCCTGCTGAAACACCTTCAGTAGTTCCAGATCCTGCTCAGACATCTTCAGCAGTTCCAGATCCTACTGAGCAATCTGTTCCTGCTGAAGCTTCTACAGATGTTCCTGCTGAAGCTTCTACAGATGTTCCTCGCTGCAGCATCTACAGATGTTCCTGCTGACCCGTCAGTACCTGACTCAACTCAAGTTAAATCTGAGCCAGATACTACTGATGCATCTTCTACTGCCACAAGAAGAAAGACTCAGGGCAGGAAGCGACCTCCTACAAGTTTGGTTACTCCCTTAGATGATTCTGAATATATTGAGGTTGAGGAAGATGATGGTGAAGATCCTATTCCTCATGTTCCTTTGGTTAGTTGGGAGGTTCAACCAGTTCAATACAAGGATCAGGACATCAATGTTATCCACAGAGCAGATGGGACAGTTAAATATTTCTCTTTTCTGAGTGAAATTTTAACTTTTGTGGATAGACAGGATCTGCTGAATTTGTATTCTTGGGTTACCTCCTTTTATAAGAACAAACAACCTACTGGGAGTGGTATGTATTTGAGAGGAGATTTGACTGTATTATTTGATTCCAATTTTCATCTTAGTAGAGGCTTTGATGTTTGGATGGGACAGTCAAGATGGGAGGTTTCTAATTGGAAATTTTATCCTCTACCCAATGTTCATGTGTTGTCTACTGATGCTGGCAAGGTTCTCTACATGTGTGCTGGTGATTACCTATCCCTCTCATCTAAGGATCTAAACTCAAATGTTGGAGATGAGCTGCTGTTCCTTGTGATGTGTGTGCAATGACATGACTCATCTGAGCAATGCGTTAAAGCCTGGCTAAGAGAAGCCGTCCAGGTCAAAAATGGGTATGAAAGCCACAGCATGAGTCCACCATTGATATCTTTGGGTAATTGTGTATTTTATTATTTATTCTTATTTTTTTAAAAAATGTGGTTTATTGTGACTAACAGTTTGAGATTTGTTGCATATAATTATCTATGATGGTTTTTCAACCTCACCAGATGTGACTTGGTCCATCAAAGAGCTTGGTGTCGAAAGGTACAGCTTTGGTAAGAGACACATCAGAATTCTGTTGATAGCTGTAATGGTTTGCTCAAAACTATAGGGCATACTCCAACTCACCCATGCTTCATGACTGGAGAGGTTGATCGGTCATCAATTCCGATCGACTTATCTGTGAAATTCAAAGAATTGACTAGCCCCTAATTATTCGCTTGTGTTAAGGAAGGGAAATCATAATGCGTTTATCAAATTCACCAGATGCTTTCCTTTAAGAATTTGGCTAGTCCTGAAGCAAACGGGCTACAGCGTTAAAGACAATCAAATCCGTTATAGTGATGGATTTACTAAATATCATATGGTTATCAGTGTCATGTTTTCGAACTTAAACATTGGCTACTCCAGTAGGTATGGCCTTGTAAAGGGACATCAAATCCATTATTTTCAAGATTCACCCTGCCACAGACGTTAACCACCCTGGATGATGGAAAGTCTGAAACTAATATGTTTTGAGCTACCTTATTGATCATTATTGCGCAGAAGATATGGGGTATACGTTTGGTCACTCATAGGAGTGTCGGATCCTTATTGGTCTCTTGCGCTGATGTTGAAGACAATCTCTTCAATTTTGTGCCTTATCGAACTATCAAGGAAATCTTGAACTTAACTCGGTCAAATTCAAGACTTAGGGGGGAGCATTGTTGGGAATTCTGCCAACGTGAGAATTCTACTGATGTTAACTGCCCTGAAGGAATCCTGCTGAAGAACAGATTCTGCTGAAGATGTGATACGTGCCTGAAGACATAGTTTCAGATTTTTGTTTCTGCGGACATAGTAAAACCAGCCGCATGGTATGTATGTTTAGGTATGCATGAGTTATATTAGGAAAAGATAATGCATATCATTTAAAGTTTATAGAATATATGTTTCTTGAGAAACGGTTTAGATTAGGATTCCTTGTCTATAAAAGGAACACAAGTTTATGTTCAATGTAACGAAAGAGTTTACAAGTTATTAATATATAATCCATAGAGGATTAAACGTTCTTAGTATTCATTGTTTATGTTTGTATTTGTTTTCCGCATTAGAATACAAGCTTTGGAGATTCTCTATTAGAGTGTTTGTGATTACATAGACACTGCTGACGATCAACGAGAGCTACAAGATCTATCAAGGATACATAGATTCAACACTAAGGTTCCCAATTCTCTCTTTCTTTTTCTCTCTAAACTCACATCTTCTACTATTCTTTCTTTCTTTTTTTCTTAATTCGATCCATAAAACACAAGAACCATTCGTGTTATAATTATGAATATCCTACAATAATGTTATTGGGCCAAAGGTTATTTGATCACATGGGTTTACACATAAATCAAATTTATTTTAAATTTTTTGTTTACTATATGGATATATAAGAATTTACCCGTGAAAATTATGATATAAGTACAACTAATAAGTATGCATGAGTTTTTATTACATATTAATATCAATTAATATTTTGAAAAAATTTTATTGGATGAAAGATTTAACTTTGTTTAGCTGACATAGCTGTTAATGTTGAGGTTGATGTTGTTGTTTAACTTTAACTATTGATATCATGTTGTACAAAATGTGCGAGTTTAGTAGCACATAATGAGCGTTGATGGAGTTAAAATATACTCCGTTAAGTTTTTTAAAAATGTTTTTCCGGATATCCGTATATAAACTTTAAATAATAATTACATGAGTCGTTATAAGTACAATCGCGTATGTTTATTTTCATATCACAGTAACTCGTACTTACCATTTGATATTTATATTACCGTTAATAATATTTTAACTGTATTTAATATTCAAACCCGTGTACGTATGGATTAAACTTTTAAATAGGATAACATGAGTTCTTATTTATATTTAACGTACATAGTAAAAAAAATCTTATAATAGATGAAAGTTTAAAACTAATATTTATTTTAAAATTATTTAACGTATATTAAAAAGAATTCGTACATTTATAAAATTTTGTAAGTTTAATGGATGGAAGTCTCAAATCAATACTAATACTCATGTAATTGTAAACAAAGTCCATATTATAAAGTGTAGGGGATATAAAGTGTATGGGGTTATTTGTTTATTATCTAAAGTTATTAAAAAAACATGGAGACTTATAATTTACACTTAACTCCATATAATATATTTAAAATTCAACCACTAAACTTTTATTAATTACCCATATTTTTTTTAAGTTTTTTATTTTCATAAATTTGACACCTATATTTTTACGTGTTTTTTTTCTCAACTAAATTCTCCACCAAATTATTAAAGTTTGACCAAAATCAATTCAATTTTGACTTTTTATTGGCCAATCATATTGCTCGATTTCGCCTATGTGTCAAAATCGAGCATTCCTATTGGTCCAATTTTTTTTTCCTTTTGTTTTCTAAAAAAACTCCGAATCTTTTATTATATTAAAGAAGTATAAAGCCCGTGAACTATTCATCGTAGACTTCGTAGGCTACTGTAGCTGCTACAGTTTTCTACAGTAAACTTTGTGAGTGGTGCTACAGGATCCTCATATCTCCCCAACAAATTCCAGAACCTTCCTCATTCATCTCATTATCTCATTTTTTTCATCTCTGTGTAACACTCACACACACACACACAAATCTCTCTCTCTCTCTCTATTCTTCCCAAATCTCCCATTATCTCACTTTTTTCATCTGTATCTGCAACACACACCTAAAATACTAAAAAACCCTAACAACGGTGTTTCTCGGCGAACGCAAAATGATTTTTATCTTCAGAAATGATCGTCAACAACAAAAGAGGTTATCCATCGACGGCAAAGACAAGCGTTTGCATTCTAAAGTAAAGGTGTGTTGTTTTATCTCTTAAACATTTAATTGCAACCACCAATTTGTAATTCCGAGGTAGGCACCAACCTTAACTGTTATCCAATAATAATTAGTCTTTATTTATTTATTTATTTTTGCACTTACTGAATTTTAGGCTAAGTTTAGTTGTTGTTTTTGAGGGGTTTGAATTTTATAATTAGGGGTTTTGTGATAATTTGTGAATTTGTCGATTGCATTTTTTCCCTAAATTCTAATGGTTTTTTTAGTGATTTAAATGTGTTTTATTAGCTTATTTGAAATATTATATGACTAAATGTTGTATGGTTCTATGCAGGAGCAGATAGAGAAAGAAATGGGGATTAAAAAATTACTTTTGCCATCAAGAAATGAAGAATCAGTATGTAAGTTTTTAGTTTCCATCCATTTGTTTCGATTCAATTGGGCCGTAGTATCATACAACTTTTACCTACTTATTTGTGAAGTTCGCGTAACGTTAATGCCATAGGTATTTGGTTTCGATAAACTTAAAACAAGCGAAGTAACTTATTGCTATTTTCAGTTTGCTGTGTTGTGAGATATTTCATACCACTAAGATCTTCCTTTTTGGAATTAGCCAATGATATAGGAGAAGACCATTTTTTTTTGCATAAAGAAATGGGTATGTCACCCACTGATTTAACACCTAGAAATAAGCTTAAACAAACCGCCTGGAGTAAGAATGTACTTTGGTTTATGATGACTGAAAGTCTGCAAGCGATGTGTGTTCCAGTAATGTGCGTGCGTAAGTTAACGTGCTTATTGTGAGAACTTGAAGCACAAGTTCACTGTAGTTGGACTCAGTAGGAATGACTTAATTGCGTTACAGTGTGATATGTTCTATATATGCTCGAGTTTAAGTCGTGCAAAGTACAATAAGCTCCTTAGGGGCAATGACTGTTGAATAGCACTATTAAAGTTTTGAGTGCTTTAATTTTAAAAAGTTGGCTCCTTTGTTAGATTACTATAACATAAGATAGGGCCATTGCTAATGTTCTTCTATTATTTGTTCATTGGTTATCAATTAGGATCACAAGTTCACAACTATGTCATTGCGTTGTGGAACTAACTATCATATGGAATAATCAAATTTGAATAATTTAGATTGATAAAGCTGGTTGCAGGAGGATGCTTTCTATCAGTATGGAAAATGTTCAATGTTTACATGTAATATGAGCCTAACTAATCTGTTCAGTGATATCAGTTTTGTTGCACCTAGAGTATTTGACCCATACATGACTTACAGTCTAATTGACATGTTTTCCTTCTAAGGGTTAATTTTATCTTATTTTATTATTTTTATTTTTTTCCTTTGGCCAGCTTGAAATAAAACACAACCCGCCGTGTCTATAGTTATAAGTAAATAGATCAAAATTGCCACCTTCAATACAAACGTGTATGATTGTCCTTTATTTTTCTCTTGCAGGAGATTGGAAACTTGAGTTTCGACAAGGATGACCATCTAACAAGACAATCAAGAGCAAGTGAAAACCCCATGATGCACATGAAATCATGAATCTGCCAGCCCGGAATTTCTGTGTTGTGAGGCCCATTCGGCCTAGAAGGAATCCTCTACGGGCTTAGCACCAAACTACAAAGTTGTAGGCCCATGTCTTGTGTACCTGCACAAAAAATTTGAGCCTCTAACTCCTTACCAATCACCGGGAAAAGCAAAAATACTGCAGTTTGTTCCAGCAGCTATTTTCAGCAAAAATGTCTTTAACTCTTTCGCCTTTTGCCACCAAGCAACGATTACATGAAATGAAATTGAAAGTAAAATACAACTAATCTACTTTATAACTACTGTAAAAGTGCCCAAAAAATGGCTAAAACCACAAGGAAGATCATTACATAAGTGCCGAAACAATGGCAAAAACCCCAAAACAAGAAATTAAACAACATTCACAACAATCCAAGGCACAAGTGGTCTAGGTTTTCATCGGCTTTGCATACACACATAATAATACAATAATATTATGATTAAAACAAGGTGTTGGCTAATTTCATGGACAAGCATGCATGTATTTGCCATGGATGCAAAAATAATTAACAATAATTAAAGAATTAGCCAACGAAACGAAGAAATTAATTAACAATAATTAAAACCCCGATTGGTACACGTGTGAATTGGCCTTAGGTTCATAACCCACTGATATTAGGACATTCTTAACATCATTTTGCCACAGAAAATGAAGCCTTAGGAGCTGATTTGAAATCGTTTCATAAATCGATCAAAAACACGCGTTTTAGGTCATTTTACACGTACTGGACAAGTATACCAATCAACATATGCATAACAAATGGCCATGGGACCAAAAAGTTCAGATCATAAGACCCCTAAAGGGTGGTCTCATATAAAAAAAATTAGCCCTGGGGGCTGATTTAAAAACACCCTTTGATTCCATCTAAAAAACACGTTTTAGCCATTTTTACGCATACAAGATGATCATATGACATCATATGATGGCTCGTGATACCACTATAGGTGATGTTGAATATAAAAACATAAAGTAAACATATACACGCAGCGGAAAACATCACCAACAAGGATCTCATATAGCCATATGATCAATCAATAAACAACATGGTTATACCTTTGTAGCGTGCATCGGGAGTCACCAACAATGTCACCACCAATATCACTACCCATGAATGGATATAGAAACCAAATGATCAATAAGGTTGATCATCTCTATGATAGAAACACACTACACGTCATGGAACACCACCCGATGCTAGTCTAAACCCCGTAACACACGATCTAGCCTTGAACTACAATAGAATTAGGTTAGATGAGATCAAAAACCACAAACCCTAATATGGGTGTGTTTAATTTCGTGGCTCTTGGATAGAGGAAGGGGAGAGAAAATTGGTAATTAGTTTTTTCATTTTAATTAGTCATAATGACCAAATCAAGAGGAGGTTATAAGATCATATGTTACACTTAACCTCTTGAACTATTTCCCTTGTTCCTTTCTCTCCTAGGCTCGCCATGGGGGCCCTAAATGGGCTTGCCCATTGTTGGTCTAATCCAATAAACTAAGTACTAGCTTAGTTATAAGTAGCCCGTTATTGATCCCGAGTTACGTAGTCGTATATATAGTGTAAATACGATAAATACAATATATATAATGGTGTCTCTGTGTATAAGTGTGTGACCCCATAGGCTCACATATGTCTAGCCATATAATTATTTATTATGACACGAGCATACTCCAACATGTAACACAAAGCTTCAATATTATTAATGATAATAATACGAGTGATCTTAGCTATCACTAGGGTTACACCTTGAAGCTCTCTAGAGTAATTCGTACCTTAGACAATGACCTAGGATCTCCTTTTATAGAACAAGGAGTCCTTTACAAGATAAGTATTAAGCTATCTAAATAGAATATACACAAGATCTATTCTATACTTATCTATACACGAATACATCAGTTATCTAATAAGCAGTGGTAACTATATGTACTAGCAGTGGTAATGAGTTTCCACTGCCAGTGCATTCTTCAGCAGTGTCTTCCACAAGCCTATCAGTGGTAACTGTTAGCTTTATTCCCAACACCTGGTCATACAAATATTTTAGTATTCTACAAGAGGAATCTTGGCAATATATATGTTTTATAATGCAAAGTGGTTGTGACTTTACTTGGTTAGTGTAATCAAGTCTGTGCAGTATAGTAAATTTAAGAGCATGTAGTTTTGTCATATAGAGTGTTTCGATCTTGCTGTTCATTATAGTGATTTAATAAATGATATCAACGATAGGAATATGAATGATTTCACTTTGGTTCGCAATGTAGAAAAATATAAACCATATGATTTTATTAATGAAAACCAACAATTACAAACCAAACTGTTCTCAAACAGAGGTACACAAAGCTTGATCTCAATCAAGAATAACAACCAGAATATAGTAAATGAATGAATGTTTTCTGGATTATTCAAAATGAGAGAGTAGATCCAAATATATAGAAGAAATCAAGCACAAGTCGTTTTCCCGAAAAGAGACAGGAAAACGGCTAGAGGGACACAAAACTAAAAAGAGAACACAATGAGACAACCCTAACGGGAGTATATCTCCCAAAGTTATAATTTGGTCCTTAAGAAAATAGCATAGAGACCCATCCGTGCTTCATCTTTTATGCAACAGCCACAAAACTTTGACAAAGAGACATATCAACCCCTTCATAACCAGCAAGCAACACAAAGAGATCCCTAAAGGACAAAAACTAAAATGATAAATAAACCAAGTTAGTCCCTGAGGTTAATACCCGATATCTGATGAGTCCTATTTTCTCAACATCCCCCCTTCATCAGATATCTGGTAGAGATCTATTAGACCCAGTTTTATAACCAAAAATTTGTGTTGAACTGTATCCAACCCTTTAGTAAGGATGTCTACAATCTGATCTGCAGAATCCACTTTGACAGTTTTGATTACACCATTTAGAATTTTTTCTCTAACAAAGTGTAAATCAATTTCAAGATGTTTTGTTCTCTCATGAAAAACTGGGTTGGCTGCAATTTTAATTGCAGAGTTGCTGTCACAGTGAAGAGCAACCGAAAGAAAATTTTCAAGATTTAAATCCTTTCAAACTTTTAGAATCCAAATGAATTCACTAGTAACTGAAGCAAGAGCTCTGTACTCTGCTTCAGTTGAGGATTTAGAGAGAGTGGCTTGTTTCTTGCTTTTCAAAGAAACAAGAGTATTATTCAGGAAAACACAATATCCAGTAACAGATCTCCGGGTAACCAGGCACTTGGCCCAGTCAGCATCAGAATAAGCCATGAGAGACATACCTGAGTTTTTTGCAATGTTAATGCCCATACCTGGAGATCCTTTAAGGTATCTTAATATCTTGAAAGCAATTCTGAGATGAGACTTAAGAGGACAATGCATGAATTGGCTTAAACATTGAACAACATAAGAAATATCATGCCTAGTATTAGTCAAGTAAATCAACTTCCCAATGAGTTTCTGATAATCAGTAATGTTGTCAAGAATAGGATCATTATCAGTGGCCTCATTGGTTAAAACAAGTTTGGACTGCAAAGGGGTTTTAGCAGGTTTACAAGCAAGCATACCATATTCAGATAACAGATCAAGGCAATATTTCCTTTGATTGATGCAAATACCATCATTAGTATATTAACCTCAATCCCAAGAAAGTATTTTAATTTTCCTAAGTCCTTAATCATGAACTTAGAATTAAGAAAAGCTTTAAACTTATCAATCTCAGTAACACTATTGCCAGTGATAATGATATCATCAACGTAAACCATCAGAGCAAGAAACACATCATTATCAGACTTAGTAAAAAGAGAGTAGTCAGATTTACTTTGGACAAAACCATTTTCAATAAGAACAACAGTCAATTTAGCATTCCATTGCCTAGGAGCTTGTTTTAAACCATATAAAGACTTCTTAAGCCTACAAACTCTGGTATCATCTTTAGAGAAATAACCCTCAGGTAATTTCATATAAACAGTTTCTTCAAGATCACCAAAAATGAAAGCATTGTTAACATCAAGCTGAAACACAGGCCAACTATTTTGAATAGCAATAACAAGCAAACATCTAATAGTAACCATTTTGACAACAGGGGAGAAAGTTTCATCAAAATCAACTCCCTCCTTTTGGTTACAGCCTTTGACAACAAGTCTAGCTTTATATCTATCAACTTCTCCATTAGACTTAAACTTTATTTTCCAAACCCACTTATTACCTATAGCCTTTCTACCAGGACGTAATTTACATATTTCATAAGTATCATTTTGATTCAAAGCTTCTATTTCATCATTCATAGCATCAATCCAATAGGGATATTTAGAAGCTTCAAGGAAAGACTTTGGTTCACTAAGTTTGTTAAGTTGGGTGGTAAAACAATAATTTTCAGAGTCAAGTTTGGAGTAGTTGACAAATTTCTCAAGACCGTATTTGACTTTAGAGTCAACAACAAAGTCATTATAATTTCTTGGAAACACAGAAGGTCTAGAAGACTTTCTCAAAGATACTTCACCCTGATCAGAAGGATTTGAAGTTTGATTCAAATTGCCCTCAGAGATATGATTTTCTTCAAGTGTAGCAACCATCTCATCCTTATCGGCAGAATCTTTATCACTGTTTTGATCAGTGACATGGATTCCGCCAGATAGAGGAGAGTAGTCGCCTTCACTTAGTGACACAGGGTCATCATTCAGCTTATGGTCTACTCTCTCTTCATCATCGGGCAGTTCAGGGGTTTCAACATCGAAAAAGTTCAAATGATTTAAGCCTTGGAAAACATTTTCAGAAGCATCAATATTTGAAACCGACTCTTTAAAGGGAAATATATTTTCAAAGAACTTTACATCCCTTGAAAAAATGAACTGATGTTTATCAAGACTATATAATCTATATCCCTTTTTAGAGTTAGAATACCCCATCATAACACATTTCTCAGATCTACTGCTCATTTTATCATTATTGTTAATAATAGTAGCAAAGCATAAGCAGCCAAACATGCGTAAATCAGAGAGAGCAGGTTTTTTTATTATATATCATTACAAAAGGAGATTTCCCATTAAGGACTGAAGAAGGTAATCTGTTAATAAGAAATGTAGCAGTAAGAATGCATTCAGTCCAAAATCTAAGAGGAATTCCCCCTGAAACAGAAGGGATCTAGCCACATTTAATAAGTGCCTATGTTTTCTCTCAGCAATGCCATTTTGCTGTGGAGTGTAAGCACAAGAGGTCTGATGGATGATACATTTTGTTTCACAAAACTTAGAAAAGGTTTGATTAACAAACTCAGTTCCGTTATCACTTCTAAAACTTTTGACCCTTTTTTCAAATTGAGTTTCAAGCAGATTATAAAAAACCGTGATATAATGAAAAACTTCATCTTTGGTTTTGATTAGGTATACCCAAACAGCTCTAGTGAAATCATCCACAATAGTCAAGAAATATCTGTAACCTTCTCTACTAGCAACCTTATAAGGTCCCCAAAGATCTAAATGAACAAGATCACCTAAAGAAGTAGTAGAATGATCACTTAAAGGAAATGGATCTCTAGTTTGCTTAGCTCTTTGATAGATTTCACAAACCATATTTTGAGAGTTAGGATTAAATTTTAAATCAGATTTTAGAACATTTAGCACAGGGTCTGCAGGGTGACCAAGTCTGCCGTGCCAATCAAATTGAGAGAGGTTTGTAATAAAAAAGGAAGTATTATAAGAAATACCTCCAGAGTTGAAATAATACAGACCACCACATTGATTACCAATCCCCAAAACTTTTCCCATTTTCAAATCCTGGTCCAAGAAATAACATTTGTTCTCATCAAAGGCAACCAAGACTTTATTATCCTTAGCAAGTTTATGAACAGAGATCAGAGTGACACAATATTCTGGTATAACCAGAACATCATACAATGTTAGGGACTCATTTAGCTTGAGATTTCCAATATTAGTTATAAAGGCTTCTGATCCATTAGGATGGCCAACCTTTATTCTAAAATCAGAAATGTCAACAACATTGACTAAGTCCCTGTCAGTATATGTCATGTGCTGGTTAGCATCAGAATCAATGATTTTCCCGTCTGAATTTAGTTTAAGTTTTAAGTTGCTATTAGTTGAAAAAAACTTTTTGAAATTTTGATTAAAAATTTTGCTCTTGTTGTAATATGTACCTGCCATATTGGCTTGCACATTGTTCCCTTTGAGAGAGTTGTCTTTGATGAGAGACATAAGATTATTGAGTTGTTCATCTGTGAAACCAGAGGATGAACCAGAACCAGAAGAAGAACCAGGACCAGAAGCAAAAGAGTTGTTATTAGAATAAAATCTTTTATTGTTGTTCTGAGATCTTTGATTGTTCCCTTTTTTTCCAAAATTTGGAGGGAACCCAATTAATTTGAAACATCTTTCTTTTGTATGACCATTATAGCCACAATTTTCATAAGTAACAATGGGACCAGAACTAGTGTTTCTCCTATAATCAGGAACTCTATTAAAGTTGGCAGAGACATTATTGGTCTGATTAGTAGGTGTAGCACTAGACTGACTAGTTTGAATAACAACCCTGGAAGAAAAGGCAGAATTATGGGTTGTGCTAGAACTTCCAGCAACCACATGCCTATGAGACTCCTCACTACAGATAATAGCATAAGCACCTTTGACATCAGGCAAGGGTTCTCTAGATAGAATGTTGCTTCTAATTTGCATTTAAGTATCATCAAGCCCTATTAAGAATTGCATAAGTTTCATAAGTTGATTATGCTTTTTAAAATCATCTGCAGCATGACAAGTACACCTAGGCAGTTTAACCATAGCATCAAACTGTTTCCACAAAGTGCTTAACTTGTTAAAGTATTTAGAAACAGTTGACCCATTTTGAATTAATGAGTTGATCTTACGATGCAAGTTAAATGTTACAGATCCATCAACCCTATCAAAGGTATCTTTTAATTCATTCCAAACATCACAAGCACTTTTAGAAAATATTTTCCCAAGGAATAACTCATCTGAGATGGAGTTCAGGATCCATCCCAGCACAACAGCATTGACTCTATCCCATTGTCTACCCAATACTTCATCTGTATGAGATCTCCTACATGTACCATCAATAAAACCAATTTTATTCTTGCCCTCAAGGGCTAATAGCATAGCACAAGACCACACATTGTAATTCTCAGTTCCTTTTAGTTTTATAGAGATAACAGTTAAAGTAGCAGAATCATTAGGATGTAAATGTAATGGGTGACTTAAGTCCAGTTTACTGATTAATGTAACATTATTATCATTGAGATCAACCTCATCATCAGTATAACCATGAACAGACATGATTACAAATAATAATTTAAACACACAAGAAGGAAGAGAACGAGTTCCCAGGTTTCCTTACCACTCAAGGTGGCAGGTCAAGGGCTTTATCTACTAGCAACAAATATGAAAAAACAACAAGAACAACTAATCAATACCACAAATCAAACAACTACAACATCAACGATCTCTCACATCCTACTCCCCGTCAATCTAAACAAGATAAAATAAAGTGCAAGGAAAAAATAAGGGCGTGAGAGGTGTTACAGAGTACGAAAATAAAAGCAGCAGCGGAACCAAACCTACTACACCCTAGATTCACTTAATCTAGGGATATAGTAGATATACAGAGCGAACCCAGATCCACAATCCAAGATCCACCAAACCCTAATTTTAGAAATTAGGGCAAACCCAAATTATCATCACCAATCAATAAATCAGCACCACCAGGATGGAAGAACCACTCTTAATTAACACCAGGAACCTTTGAGAATCAAAATCCCCAAAAATTACCAAACCCTAATTTTCAAAAAATATTAGGCGTTTTATACAAGACCTTTAGATCTGAGCAAGAGCAACGTCAATCTTTTAATTGACAATGTTTAATTTGATTATAACAACGATTTTTAAAAAAAACCCCAAATTTCTTTGAAACCCTAAAAATTTTAATTGATAGTCAGAGCAAGTTTTAGCAACCTGGCTCTGATACCATGTAGAAAAATATAAACCAAATGATTTTATTAATGAAAACCAACAATTACAAACCACTGTTCTCAAACAGAAGTACACAAAGCTTGATCTCAATCAAGAATAACAACCAGAATATAGTAAATGAATGAATATTTTCTGGATTATTCAAAATGAGAGAGTAGATCCAAATTTATAGAAGAAATCAAGCACAAGTCGTTTTCCCGAAAAGAGACAGGAAAACGGCTAGAGGAACACAAAACTAAAAAGAGAACACAATGAGACAACCCTAACGGGAGTATATCTCCCAAAGTTATAATTTGGTCCTTGAGAAAATAGCATAGAGACCCATCCGTGCTTCATCTTTTATGCAACAGCCACAAAACTTTGACAAAGAGACATATCAACCCCTTCATAACCAGCAAGCAACACAAAGAGATCCCCAAAGGACTAAAACTGAAATGACAAATAAACCAAGTTAGTCCCTGAGGTTAATACCCGATATCTGATGAGTCTTATTTTCTCAACACGTAACATACTAGGTCATAAGGTCTCAAAATTCACAATTACTAGAGGGTTTGTTATTTCTAAAGCTCTGTCTTCCTGACATAATATTACTACAATTTAGAAACAGCAACAACTAATTGTACTTGTGCTAGCTTCAGGTAGTGTTCTGTACTAAGGTGCGTAACTGTTATGTAATCTGAAACATAGATAATACTATAACATATACAAGCACACACTAAATTTGCTCAAGTAATCATGGCATAGATGGACTGTCATGCTGATACATAGACTCACTACAAGAATCAGGAGAACGGGCAACGAAGACCATCCCGTCGACACATTGTCATCGGAACCATGCAGAAAACGACAAAAAGAAAAGCTTGACCGAGGCCAAACGCGTTGAATTTTTCAGATCAATATGCTCCGTCGACATGTCGACGGGAACATATTGGTCAAACTTTTCAACCTCAATAATTGCCAAAACTTGGGCGCGAATTTGTCCCGCCAATATGCTCCCGTCGACATGTCGACGGGAGCATATTAATTACGAATAATAATATAATTAGCGTTTGATTAGCGTTAATCACTGATCGAATTATAGATATGAATCACATATAAGTATGTAACATAATTGACCTTCCTTTCCAATGAGAAATGGAATTTGAATAAATAACCAATTTAGCATGCACTTTTTAACTTTTAAGGCATACCTGTGCAACAACTTAACCATTGGTAGAGTCACGTCAAATTCCAAAAAAGATTTAACAAATGATATCAAACATAGGAATTCTGGTTGTAATTTTACTGGTATAGTGGGGGCTTACACTTAATCAATTGGGCTAGCTCAGTTGGCCACCAAGATTCCTTAGTGGCTTGGGGAGGGGAGGTTTGGCTAGGGGAGGTCTCAAGTTCGAGTCCCACCCGAGACTTTTACCCGAGACTTGTAATGTTATTCTAGTTACCTTTTTCGGTGCTCCAACACTTGTAGAAACTTCTTCAGGGTAATCTTCCCTAGTTTCACCATTATGATCATGAGAATTGTTACACCCCGTGCCCGCTTTGACCAAAAATTAAAACTTTAAAGCGGAAACGACTTCATTTTAACGGACCCTTCGTTACTCTTTTTATCATTGGCAAAAATATAACATTTAAGACCTTGAAACCATTTTTAAATGAAACTAGACTCAATTACCTTCGAAACGACGGGTGGCACGACTCGTGACGACTTACGGTTTAAAGATATGAGATTCCAAAAATCGACGAAATCTGAAAAACCGACCATATGGTCGTATGAAATATTTCATATGGTCGTATGGTCATCTCAGAAACCACTAACTCAACCATATGACCATATGAAATATCTCATATGGTCGTATGGTTACCTCAGAACTTAAAAACCACATAATGGAGCATACAACCATATGAAATATCTCATATGGCCGTATGGTACCTGCAGAAACTTTACATTTATAATACTTTACACATTTTCCGAAAACCATACTTCCGATACTCGACAATTAACGAAACTTTCCAGATTTCATTAATACATTATAAATACCATTTCCATTTAATAACATTTACCGTTTGACCCTCGGAATAGTACTTTACAAATAGACGTGTAATATACCCGTTTTGATCCATTTCACAACAAACGATCTTTAATACTTCCATATTACACCAAACTTTCCAAAAACCTTTAACATTACATAAATAACCGTTTCCATAACCGTTCAACCCGTTTACAATCCAAAATGGGTATATTTACGCTTATGCCAAACACTCCTTTAAATTTTACCTCAAACACTTAAAACACACTTAGCATACCAAATGACCACCAATTCATTATACCAATCTTGACACACGTTTTGACACTTGTTTATCCATTACAAACCATTAAATGACTCACAGGGGTACAAACTTGACATTTGAGCTCGGTGTCTACTTAAGCTCCTACTTACTTGCACTCCTTTAGCTATCTACCTTTCATATAACCAAACCTTAACCTTAATCCAAGCCATTGCATATCAAATGAACCTACAAAACATTGTAACATTAAACCGTAAGCATGAATGCTTAGTAAGTAAAGCGGATATAACATAACATTACAATTCATTCACACATTACGCATCATAACCTTTAATCCTTTACAACATCATTCATAAACACATACCTTAACCACTTAAGCCTTAACCTTCCTTTTCCTTAATCCACTCTTGTCTAACATATCAACTAGCCTTACACTTACTTTCACATAACATCATCATACAAACCATTCATAAACCTTAACATATATAAACACATAATGCATAGAATTCACCATAACATCATCTTATAGCCGGTTTACTTACCTTAGCTCCAAGCTAAGTCTATTAAGAACATCATCATCATCACTACCTTTTATCATCACCATCACCATCATCATCATTAATCATCATCAAACTTGGGAAAATCATTGTTATGGATGATCTTTGGATTAGAACACTTAACTCTTCATAGGATGATCATCAAGCTCATCTCTTTTCCCTCCTTTTCTTTATAACCGAACCTTCATACACCATCCCTAAATTTCTAGAACCTTATGGAAATAATGAGATAAGTCTCAAGGCTTATCTCATATCATCTAGTTAGTTGGTAGTTTGACCCATGTAACACATTTAGCCGTTAAGTCTCTTTCATTCTAGTTTGGCCACAACCAACTTATAACACACGAGAATGGCAGTGGTCCGCTGCGTTGCGGGCGGGCCTGTTTTTCGGCCGAGGTGATTTGGCATAAATAAAGTAAAAATTTATGTTCACTGACAGTTTCATGTCGTTCATTATTGGATGGTATTTTTTGTTTTGTATCTTGCAAACGCGTTAGCGTTTACATATAAAACTACAAATAAATGTTGTAAATGGAGTAGATAAAGCTTTAAAAACCCATGTGTCCAAGATTTAGTTCTTTACATACCATTGCTGCAATATACTCAGAAGACCTTTTGACATATATGCTACCTCTAAGTATATATAAAGACATACTATAGGAGACCTTTTGACACCTGATATAGAAATAGACCATCAACGTGGATGCTACCGAGTTCAAAAGCTTGCCAAATGTTGCTGATGCCCACTTTAGCTGACTGGGTTATCCGCTATGGTTTGGCTTTCCCCCCATTGTGTTGTATGCTGCAAGAATCAACTTGAATACGTAAAGCACTTACCATAAAAACCTACAATTAGAAAAACATTTCCACAAAAAAATAGGAGTAATATGACTAATATGCAAACGGAAGAACAATTAAGCCACTTACATTCCACATTGAGGCATTCATGCCAAGGTTCAACATCTTTCAATTTGTCTATACGGGGGAACCTTGGGCTGTACAGAGCAGCAAAACCTAATAATTAAAAGAGAAGTGAAATGTCACTATTTTACAAATTGATAAAATTGCACAAAAAGAACAGTTCAAATGTTGTAGCTATACAAAAGAATTGGCACACACCTGTTCGAAAATGCATTGAGGATGATCGGCGTGTTAGACTGGGACCTGGAATTGATGTTCGTTGAGAAAGACCTGATGGCGTGGGTGTGGCAGAAGGGGTTGCATTAGACGACAATGAAGCACCTACAACAACAATTGGCGTGGGTGTGGCAGAAGGGGTTGCATTAGACGACAATGAAGCACCTACAACAACAATCATGCAAAAGTTTGAGGAATAAATAATATGGCGCACAAACAATAGCAAAGAGTATATAAATACCTTGTTCAGATGTAGGTGTAGCATGTTTGCAAATACAGGTGGAGGCACAAAGGGTTCACCTTGTGAAGGCCTTTCACCATGTATTGGGAATGGTCTATCTCTTGTACGGCCACCTGGAACTGATGTGCGTCGAGAGGGAACCGGTGGCACAAGTATGGCAGAAGGGGCTGTATCAAATGAAAGGGAAGCACTTGCAACCGCCACCACCTGTAGGTGAGAGACCCGAAAGGTACGGTGCAGCAATTATAGATAAAAATATACACTTACCTTGTTCAGATGTAAATACATGACATGCTGCAAATGTAGTCGGAGGCACAAAGGGATTACCTCGTGGCATAGATGAGCTAGTATGTGTAGGTGACACGAATCTTTCTGATGCTTGTCTCGATGATGATGCATCAGGAGGCTGCCTACGGGGCCGTTGTGAAGCTCTTTAGCCTTAAAATATTGGAAATAAGAGAACAAATTTAGCAACAGTAAGGGGTTGTGCAGAACCGTAGGAACGTACGTGAATGTATAAACATAAACCTTCACGAATCTGTCGGCAATTCCTTTTGCGAGAAGTACATGCAATGGAAGTGTTAGCTGAAGTGTGCGCACATATGTTAGCACAAAAAATAATGGCAACACACAACAACAATAAATAACATCTTTAAAGAATGAAACTACCTACTGCCGATAACCCAACAGTACCAAACCGAGCAGGAACATCATCCGCACTTCCAAATCCTTTGTCATTGACAGTCATCTGATGGCGAATGACACCTGCTCGAAATTCCAACGTCACGGACCTAGCAGTCTCATGTATGTAACCTGCCACAAAAGACACGATCAAATAAATGTATGGTTATTATGCTTTAACATCAAAATAATGAGTAAAAACGTGCAAACCACCAACCTCGGGAACGGGAGCTAACGGCAGTATTGCTGTCATGAGATGTAGGCGTGGACGGAATGGCGCAGGTGTCGACAACAGGGGTTCTAGTAGGTAAAGAAACACTATGCAAGGGTGGGGGAACCACATTTGCCAAACCGGCAACCTGGTAAAGAAACATGGAGAGTAAGCATTTAACATACAAAAAAATGACCAATGTTGAAGCACATCTACAATGTATAACAAGTAACTTGGTTTAACTCATTATGTGAATGTTGATGCTCGACGCCACCTGATATGCATTGCATAACAATTGGACGTATTGTACGTATGTCGCTAGTGATAGAATATGCGTATAAAGAATAGACGGATATGGTGAGCAATATTCACATTTAGATAATTAGATGGCATCCATTTAACTAATTATATGGGGAAAAAACTTACTTCTCGGGACTACAAATCCAGACATCGGGCCTCTCTTTTCAGTTATTCGTGACCTTATAATAGCAAAGAGGACCGACCCTTCTTTCTGTACAAAGTTGCAGCTACAGGAACCAAATAAGCAATCAAGCATATATCAGATCGCCTTTTTAAGGTTAAGGAAACAAAGCAACATAAATAGTTAATAAAATATAGAGATTTTCTATATAAACCTGAAAAAACAGGAGATTGCTTCTTCAGCTTTCTTATGTGAAAGGAGCCGATGCAATTCACCGTTCGTAGCCAAGGTTATAATTTGCTCCGTCATGGTTGCAAACCCAATATTTTGCCCCGCCATGATGCGGACAATCACAACTTCAGTCGAACCTGTTGAGCGCCTCAAAGTTGTCACGAAACTTGACTAACGATCAGGCGCCGGCTGAAACCACAGCTCTGGTAAAGCCACCTTGCCAAGATACTGGCATACGTAAATTAAACCAAGAAGAGTACAAATGCAACCACGATAAGAAAGGAAAAAATATCCTATAGACGGTGTCACATACCACGATAAGAAAGGCAAAAATATTCAGATATTAGATGAGTAGTAGCAAGTTATGACCGCTTATGTATTCAAGCCATGTCCAGGGGTAGTGGTTCCAGAAATGTTGATGCGGCGAACCTGTATTTTTAGAGCTTCAACATGGTGTATAGAAAAAAATGGCTGTTTAAACAGGTTCCTATGCTGGTTTTGACAACTTTAGTATGTTGTCTAAGCAGCAGAGAACTCGTTGTTTGTAAAGATTTAAAGGTTTATATACTATTTATTTAAAGCTTTTGAATCTAAATCCAAACACCCATATTCACTTAAAATCCCCAAACAATCCATTCATTTAAAATGCTGTAAACAATCCCATTTAGTTCAAAAAGAATCCCATAGAAACATGTATAATCTCCACATGTTTCAATCAGGTTATGTTGTTAGGCTGGTGCAAATTTCCCATACCTGTAGGTTTCAATCATACGGTAGCTGGTCTTCTACACTACAGTGACCTAAGCTAATATAGGATTAGATGTCGAAATCTTTACTTGTGAAGTATCCGGCATCAGATATGTTAAATAGACGCGCGTCAAATATGTTTTAATAAGGTCACATTTTGTGGCTTATTTTAAAACTTTTCGCCTTATATAAGTTTAATATGTCCTAATAAGCTTATATAAGCCGTAAAGTTTCAAAATAACCCACAAACAGTGAGCTTATGAAACATAAGACCAAGACCAAATAAGCCATAAGCTTACTGTATAAGCCTTAACAAACACGCCCTTAAAGTGTCGCTCGATATCATGTAGTTGGAACTTGGACGTCAGCAAAGGTATGTTAGCACCATTTAATAATTATTACTATAACTATACTAATTAGTAACAGCTAACAGACAAAAGAAACTATAATAAGCACAAAGGAGGTGAACATGCCCTTTTGACCCATATAACAAAATGTCAGTATAATCCCAAACATGTTTGTACTACCGCCCATTTCGTGACCACTGATTTCAATTATGTATATGAACTTTAAAATTAATCTCATGACCACCATTACTATATAATGAAAGCGGATTAATGTCACAACCACTTGATCCCTCATGTAATTAAAATGAAAAGTAGTTGAATTACCGCAACTTGTTTTGGGGTACGTGTTCTCCCCCAACATGTCATTTGTTCCGGTCCTGTCGCATCAGCTAGGTTGAAACTGTAGCTCCCTTTATACCATGGAAAATGCAAATTCAAATTTTGAACTCGTAAACAATTATGGTTAGAATTTTCGCGTGACCAAAGGTGTATATGACGAAAAATAAAACTTTAAGCTAACCCTTTCACTTGATTCCCCAAACTTGTTCCAATTCATGGTGCATTTCTTTGGTGACAATTACCGTAAGTGCAACAAAAAAAAAAGGCTTAAAGAAACTACGGCACGCAAACTAACATTTTTGCACAAAGGACTCGATTTTGCAACAAAGGCCAAAATCAAAATATTATACCTCAGGATGGTATTGCAACCGACAATCGTCTTCGGCTTCATCAATTACCTGTGAAACAAAAAACAAAACCATGAGCTAACAAAACACTGATTATTAGGGTCCGTTTGGTTTATAAGTGGGTTTGGATTAGGATTTGGATTTGGTATAGGATTTGGAATTGGGGTAGGTTTAGGAGAGAGAAATTATATTTATTTAAATATAATTTATAATAATTTTTTATAAAAAATATCATTTGAATAGTACTATGTTAGAGAGAACAAGATTTGAAAAAAGAAAAAAAAAATGACAGGACAATATAATTATGGTGGAGAGAGAAGAAAGATACCAATTTTACATGGAATGAGTTGTATGGGTTTTCTGACAAAAATTTACTATCAATGCATTCCTTATACGAAAACAAACAATTGTTTTTCACAAGATTCCCTTTCTTTTATTCCATCACCCCTAACCAAACGGGCCCTTAATCTAACTAAACTAACTTGTATGCGCAAATTTTAGATGGCAAACATCCATATTGCGTACCTCACAAAGAATGGAAACCAATTCTTTCCAAACTTTCATCAAACACAATGTAGGTACCAACTTCATCTATTTTTTTGATACCAGCAACCACAACTCCACTTCATATCTCACCTACAACACCTTTGCATTTGATCGAACACTTTATGAGCATCCACGAAATCAACATAATATAACTTATATTATGTGTCCAGGAGAAGAATGACAAAAACAACAAAAGGAAAACATATAGAAATTTGATACTGAAGATTTACAAAAAAAAACAAACCTATAAACATCACATTGCCAAACAAATCCTTTACCACAATCTCATCAACCTGAAAATAAGACACAAATACACAATCATCAAAGCATGAATAAACTGTTAATGCAAAATTGGCTTGATCTAATCAAAAGGAAAAACAATGAAAAACAAAAAAATATCCATTTCACAAAAATCTCAAAGTTAATACAATACCTTAATTCTCATAAACAAAAAAACCTGCGATTTATGATTTTCTTTTTGCAATAATCGTCTTTTTCATCTCCATCTTGAAACCGTCAGCGCAATCAAGGTTCTGGATGTGGAATCATTGTATGTGTGGTTGAAAAATCTCATGAAGGTTTGGTAAATTATAACACCGATATTTGGATCTGGCTAGTTTTTGGGCTTATGCAATGGATCAATGGTTGGGCTAACGACATTGGGCCTTGTTTTTGGCGGGAAAAGAAGCAGGCGGGAAAAAATCAGACGCTATACGGCATCGTTTTGTTTGAGAATTAGATATACTTATAATATAGCATAGTGGCAACTTAAGTCCTTGAAGTCCATTCCCTTTCTATTTATGCCACATAATATTTCCCATAACCTTATAACACATTCTTTGACTATCGGGTTTGACTATAACTTAACATTCGTTGACTAGCCAATCACGTTAAACCTTTAGTCAATTCCATCTAGGGTGGGGCCTATTGTATCCGGGAAACGGGTGTTACAAGAATCTCACTTATAGCTCGGGATTCCTTTTTCGTTTTCTTTGTTTTTTCACTATCTACTAAACTTGTCAAAGAATTAGCAATCTTTTTAATTCCTAACTGTCTTAATCGTTCTTGGTTTTCTTGAACCCTCAACAGTTTACTCCCTCATAATCAGTCATCCATGTTGTTTCACCTTGGTCTTGCTTACTTTTGTTTCCCATATCTGTTGTAAGTCAACCAGAACAACATTAGTTGATTGGTCGTAATAGAATGAACATTATTATACAAATTGGTTGGAATTACTAAAAGGGATTGCAAATAAATAAAATATTAAAGGCATACAGGTTACATAACAGGCATACAAGTTATATACACAAAGTATAAATAACTAAAAGCTTAATATAATGTAACAAATAACATTATACAATACTAACTTAGACAAGATGCTCTTTTGACCCCTAAGCACATAACTCTCGTTCGATATCATCGACATTGTCTTCATCTCCTAACATCCAATCCCATAATGTGTCATCATAATCAGATTTAATTCATCGCTATTATCATTAACTTCTTCCACATCAGCTAAACTTGCATTTGCATCAACCACAACAGGAGGCATATCGTTTCTCAATAATTCACCATCATGCTCATTAGTTTGTGCCACACATTCTACCTATTTTCATTAGACTCGCACCAATAAGAGTCAGCAACATTGTCACTACTTTCTTCCTCAAAGTCAAAGAGATCTCTAGGAACCCTATTTACTACATAATGCAAACCATTTTGTATAGGATCTGGCACATAGAAAACCTGGTGCATTGGGAAGGCATGACAAAGGGATCATCAGAACAACATAATTTGTTGAAATTAACACAGCTTAAACCAAGTTCATCTTTTCAGAAAGCTTAACTCCTGAATCAAAGCTCGCCACTGCTTCAGCAATAGCAAAAGGGACTTTACTGGGTACTTGAAGATATCAGATTCAAATCATCAGGGTATGAAAAGTCAGTTCTCAAGTCTGTTGTCCTTTTCGGTCTTAGATCTGGACCCGAACTAGAAAAGAAACTCAATTACGCAGAACAAGTTTGCACATGAGTAATTTTGGCAAAAAAAACTTGTAAATGCACCTGCTAATGCGGTCACTATTGTCGTACTAGCAGAAGAAGCTGAAAAGATTGCTGCTACATATAGTGACGTCATGACAGCCAATATTTTGGATACCTAGCAATGTATAGAATTGAAAATGGGTTCATATCTTGGTGTTGCTGCTGCATCTACGAACCCTCCTAAATTTTCCATCTATGTTATAAACCTCCAAGTGAGTCCGTCAAAACCAAACTGGCTATAGTGGGAAAGTGGTTGAATTTTGACAGTGGTGGCTACAACATCAAGCCTGGACCTGGTTGCTCAATAGAGATGACGAATTGTGATGTGGGAGGCTCATCAGCTGTTTTAGGTGCTGTAAAAGCCCTTGGTCAAATTAAACCGCTAAGAGTAGAGGTTCATTTTATAGTGGCAGCTTATGATTAGTGGAACTGGTATGAGGCCCGGAGATATATTGACAGCCTCAAATGGAAAGACAACACTGATGCCGAAGGCAAACTAAACGTCTAACAATTACTTGTCATGTAATTTTATTTGTTCAGTAGTTTTAATTTTTGATGTTAAATCAGTTTAGAGATCAGATGCAAAGTACTAAGAACAATAATTAATCAACTGAATTTAACGAAACGAAATGAAAAGTAGAGTGGTTGTATACTAATTTATGACATANGCGACCATTGATTTCAATCATGTATATGAACTTTAAAATTAATCTCACGACCACCATTACTATATAATGAAAGCGGATTAATGTCACAACCACTTGATCCCTCATGTAATTAAAATGAAAAGTACTTGAATTACCGCAACTTGTTTTGGGGTACGTGTTCTCCCCCAACATGTCATTTGTTCCGGTCCTGTCGCATCAGCTAGGTTGAAACTGTAGCTCCCTTTATACCATGGAAACTGCAAATTCAAATTTTGAACTCGTAAACAATTATGGTTACAATTTTCGTGTGACCAAAGGTGTATATGACGAAAAATAAAACTTTAAGCTAACCCTTTCACTTGATTCCCCAAACTTGTTCCAATTCATGGTGCATTTCTTTGGTGACAATTACCTGGTAAGTGCAACAAAAAAAAAGCTTAAAGAAACTACGGCACGCAAACTAACATTTTTGCACAAACGACTCGATTTTGCAACAAAGGCCAAAATCAAAATATTATACCTCAGGATGGTATTGCAACCGACAATCGTCTTCGGCTTCATCAATTACCTGTGAAACAAAAAACAAAACCATGAGCTAACAAAACACTGATTATTAATCTAACTAAACTAACTGGTATGCGCAAATTTTAGATGGCAAACATACCATATTGCGTACCTCACAAAGAATGGAAACCAATTCTTTCCAAACTTTCATCAAACACAATGTAGGTACCAACTTCATCTATTTTTTTGATACCAGCAACCACAACTCCACTTCATATCTCACCTACAACACCTTTGCATTTGATCGAACACTTTATGAGCATCCACGAAATCAACATAATATAACTTATATTATGTGTCCAGGAGAAGAATGACAAAAACAACAAAAGGAAAACATATAGAAATTTGATACTGAAGATTTACAAAAAAAAACAAACCTATAAACATAACATTGCCAAACAAATCCTTTACCACAATCTCATCAACCTGAAAATAAGACACAAATACACAATCATCAAAGCATGAATAAACTGTTAATGCAAAATTGGCTTGATCTAATCAAAAGGAAAAACAATAAAAAACAAAAAAATATCCATTTCACAAAAATCTCAAAGTTAATACAATACCTTAATTCTCATAAACAAAAAAACCTGCGATTTATGATTTTCTTTTTGCAATAATCGTCTTTTTCATCTCCATCTTGAAACCGTCAGCGCAATCAAGGTTCTGGATGTGGAATAATTGTATGTGTGGTTGAAAAATCTCATGAAGGTTTGGTAAATTATAACACCGATATTTGGATCTGGCTAGTTTTTGGGCTTATGCAATGGATCAATGGTTGGGCTAACGACATTGGGCCTTGTTTTTGGCGGGAAAAGAAGCGGGCGGGAAAAAAATCAGACGCTATACGGCATCGTTTTGTTTGAGAATTAGATATACTTATAATATAGCATAGTGGCAACTTAA
Organism: Artemisia annua; assembly: GCA_014162995.1. Taxonomy (NCBI): domain Eukaryota; kingdom Viridiplantae; phylum Streptophyta; class Magnoliopsida; order Asterales; family Asteraceae; genus Artemisia; species Artemisia annua. The sequence continues at coordinate 43,392 of LBNU01011943.1, read as the reverse complement.
TTCCTTGAAGTCCATTCCCTTTCTATTTATGCCACATAATATTTCCCATAACCTTATAACACATTCTTTGACTATCGGGTTTGACTATAACTTAACATTTGTTGACTAGCCAATCACGTTAAACCTTTAGTCAATTCCATCTAGGGTGGGGCCTATTGTATCCGGGAAACGGGTGTTACAAGAATCTCACTTATAGCTGGGGATTCCTTTTTCGTTTTCTTTGTTTTTTCACTATCTACTAAACTTGTCAAAGAATTAGCAATCTTTTTAATTCCTAACTGTCTTAATCGTTCTTGGTTTTCTTGAACCCTCAACAGTTTACTCCCTCATAATCAGTCATCCATGTTGTTTCACCTTGGTCTTGCTTACTTTTGTTTCCCATATCTGTTGTAAGTCAACCAGAACAACATTAGTTGATTGGTCGTAATAGAATGAACATTATTATACAAATTAGTTGGAATTACTAAAAGGGATTGCAAATAAATAAAATATTAAAGGCATACAGGTTACATCACAGGCATATATATACAAGTTATATACACAAAGTATAAATAACTAAAAGCTTAATATAATGTAACAAATAACATTATACAATACTAACTTAGACAAGATGCTCTTTTGACCCCTAAGCACATAACTCTCGTTCGATATCATCGACATTGTCTTCATCTCCTGACATCCAATCCCATAATGTGTCATCAATCCCATAATGTGTCATCATAATCAGATTTAATTCATCGCTTTTATCATTAACTTCTTCCACATCAGCTAAACTTGCATTTGCATCAACCACAACAGGAGGCATATTGTTTCTCAACAATTCACCATCATGCTCATTAGTTTGTGCCACACATTCTACCTATTTTCATTAGACTCGCACCAATAAGAGTCAGCAACATTGTCACTACTTTCTTCCTCAAAGTCAAAGAGATCTCTAGGAACCCTATTTACTACATAATGCAAACCATTTTGTATAGGATCTGGCACATAGAAAACCTGGTGCATTGGGAAGGCATGACAAAGGGATCATCAGAACAACATAATTTGTTGAAATTAACACAGCTTAAACCAAGTTCATCTTTTCAGAAGGCTTAACTCCTGAATCAAAGCTCGCCACTGCTTCAGCAATAGCAAAAGGGACTTTACTGGGTACTTGAAGATATCAGATTCAAATCATCAGGGTCTGAAAAGTCAGTTCTCAAGTCTGTTGTCCTTTTCGGTCTTAGATCTGGACCCGAACTAGAAAAGAAACTCAATTACACAGAACAAGTTTGCACATGAGTAATTTTGGCAAAAAAAACTTGTAAATGCACCTGCTAATGCGGTCACTATTGTCGTAGTAGCAGAAGAAGCTGAAAAGATTGCTGCTACATATAGTGACGTCATGACAGCCAATATTTTGGATACCTAGCAATGTATAGAATTGAAAATGGGTTCTTATCTTGGTGTTGCTGCTGCATCTACGAACCCTCCTAAATTTTCCATCTATGTTATAAACCTCCAAGTGAGTCCGTCAAAACCAAACTGGCTATAGTGGGAAAGTGGTTGAATTTTGACAGTGGTGGCTACAACATCAAGCCTGGACCTGGTTGCTCAATAGAGATGACGAATTGTGATGTGGGAGGCTCATCAGCTGTTTTAGGTGCTGTAAAAGCCCTTGGTCAAATTAAACCGCTAAGAGTAGAGGTTCATTTTATAGTGGCAGCTTATGATTAGTGGAACTGGTATGAGGCCCGGAGATATATTGACAGCCTCAAATGGAAAGACAACACTGATGCCGAAGGCAAACTAAACGTCTAACAATTACTTGTCATGTAATTTTATTTGTTCAGTAGTTTTAATTTTTGATGTTAAATCAGTTTAGAGATCAGATGCAAAGTACTAAGAACAATAATTAATCAACTGAATTTAACGAAACGAAATGAAAAGTAGAGTGGTTGTATACTAATTTATGACATAAAATAGCATCTGAGTATCACAAATGATAGATATTCTATGGTTTTACCGACAGGGATGAGGCTCCACAACGAACGTAGAGAGAAATGTAGGGGCAATTGGGTTTACAGTAAATGAAAAGGAGGCTCAACTGGAAGTTGTTTAAAAATTCATGGCTGAAGGTAGTTTATATTCTGCAAATCGCTTTCGCAGACCAGGCCATATCCTTTTTGGTTCCAACCTGACAACTAGTTAAACTGATTATATTCTTTACCATTTTCATCACACTTATAAACTAAGTAAAAAATATGATAGAAACAAATATTAATGGCAAGATCTCTTTTGATTTAGTATATAGAATTGTAACATCCGAAAAACTTCACATGCATTACAAAAAATTTGCCATTTGAGAGTGTACGTATGAGGTGCGCGACTTCCCACGGCCCTCAAATTTCGAGAGCCTCCAAAATTCAACACATATATTTATACTAAGTAGGTCATTAGGTGAAAAAGTTCCTTCTAACGAGCTCTTGGATGCTGAAATCATTCTCGGGGTCAAAGGTTTTATCATCCGGCTATTTTTTCATTCTTTTCACTTAATTATCACTTTTCTGGATCTTTTAGTGTGAATTTGTGAACTAAGCCATTTCAAAATATTTCAAACAAAAAGCATTACAGGTGTACAACAAGTTTAGGACAATCATTTGAAAACAAAGATTCAAAGGTAACTTTCTTCCTTATTATTTGAAGATTTGGTAATAGCTTTTACATCTGATAATACCATAACAATGAAATTTTTTACATACTAATTAGTTTTTATTCTATCTAATAAATAGTTGAAACATTTTATTTGGAATTGATCTTCGACAGCTCACTTTCACTCAGTGCCAAATTGTCGGAGACGGCCCAATTTTTTATTACATACCCAGCTAGTTTACATAATTTCATATTTTACTTATCGAGTCATTGAATCTCAACCGACATGGAGCACCTAAAATTCAGTACCATTTCAAGTATGACATACTACTAACTAGCACTAAACATTAGACAATAAGAAAGAACCAAATTACGACAAGGTACGTATATGTTACTCGATCGCTATGTTTATTCATGCATACGTACATCATACACTGTTAAACCCTTAAACAACACAAGATAGCTTAAACAATTGTATAGCCATAATACTGATGCATAGGAAATACATCGTTTATTGATCATAATTACTAAATACACCAAGCTGACCGTGCGCACACCAACTCAATCAGCTCAGAAATTGGTGACTATGCATGCTTATGTAATTCTGGGAGGTCGAATGACAATTCCACAAGAGTCTACCCACACCCACACTCGATCACATCGGAAGTCCCTAGTTGTCGGAGTTCCGTCCAATAGCACGATCGCATGCACAAGTGGATTCTCTCGCTCAATCGTAGCTGCTGCATCTTCTCCTTTCGCCCCTACCAACTCGGGCCAACAACTCTTTCCTGTGTCATATATTCGAACACAAAATAGTAAGAAAAAATGCTCAAATAATCATGCTACAAATAAAATACTAGAGGAGGTTATTGAATTTTGTTACCTTCGCAGTTTGACATTCTTGTATGAGCATCGAAGAATATGGAAGACGAGGTGTTTAAATAGACGTGTGATAAGAAGCACCCCAAACCACATTCACCACCATAGCTTTATCTCTCTGCAACTAATTTTACTACCAATTTAATGTAATAAGACATCCAACTTCACCATTAATATATAAATTACTTAAACACAATAAAGGCAATACAGAAGAGATCAAGCAACAAAGTGATGTCAAAGTCAACTCAATCACAAGTCAAAGTTCAAGTATGAAGAAGATTGTGCCAACCAAGCAACAGTTACATTACAAAGCTAAAGTGTATTGTAACTCAATGTAAATATGTAAATAGCTAGTTAGTTACATACTTCTAGAAGGTTTAGTGATTGTAGAAGTAGTATAAATACATGTAAAGACTTCTCATTTCATCATCAAGACAGTATGGTTGAATAACTATTTTCTCCCACCATTTCACTTTATTTGAAATTCTGTTACACAATTCAGTTATGATCATCACTATCAACCTCTATTATACACAAATATACCACACATAAACCATTTAGTAAAAACACTCACACACACAACAAACCTCACACGACTCGATTGTCTGCACGACCGAGTCTTGCTTTCTTCCCATCCAAGACGCGTGCTTAATAGTGATCGACGTGTCTTCGACGAGGTGCCACATTGGCAATGCACGTGCCTTCATTCTCTCTATTACGGATGATCTTAAAACTGACTGGGTGCACAAATTAAGTTTTTTTAAGCTACAATATAAGAGTAATGAAAATAAAAGTGTTGATTTTAGTTAAAATGATTGAATTTAATAAAATTTATGTCAAATAAGTAATTATTATAAACACAATTTTTTTACAGCGAACGTATTTATGAAAATTTTGTATTTTTTTATAAAAGTTATCACTACAAATCAAAATTTTATCAAGGTTTCATGGCATAGGACCCACTGTTCCGTCATACTCGAGTTTTTTTTGATAGTTTTAGGTAGGCAAAAATGCAAAAGTCCAACATTTTTAGTCGAAGTGAAAAGTCTAATTTGCCACTACAATCTTATCATCATTTTATGATTGAGTTGCATCTAGTCCACTACAATCTTATCATCATTCTATGATTGAGTTGCATCAAATTATGATACTATTTTTTTGTCAAAAGGCCAGATTGTAAAGATTAGAAATTTACTTTTGGAAAATTTCTTAAAAACAAGATGTTTCCGGTTCGCTCGTTGCACAATAATATGTTTTTCCTAATAATAAGAAAAATGTTGTGAAAGAGTAAAAATATAATGTTTCATGCGTTTAAGTATATTTATTGTATTATTAATGTTAAAAAGGTATTAAGATATAAAAATTAATGGGTTTAAAGGATATTTTGTGCTACAAGTAACATTAATGGAGTAAATTAATAAAAATATAGAGTTTGATAAAATATGTATTAAAGTTTAATAAAATTGAAAGGGGTTAAAATATAAAGGTAAACAGCTATCGAGACTAATTTTTTGTAGTGCTAAATTTCATCAGCTATTTATAAAATGTCATCGGAGAACACAAAGTAATAAGAAAAAATGCTCAAACAATCATGCTAAATATAAAATGGAGGTTATTGAATTTTGTTACTTTCGGAGCGTGACATTCTTGTATGAGCATCGAAGAACATGGAAAACGTGGTGTTTAAATAGATGTAAAGGGGTAGGGAATAAATTGTTCTTACGTATTCAGTGACGTAACAGGGCTTAGACCGGGTGTAATAAGAAGCACCAAGACCACGTTAACCATCATAACTTTCTCTCTTTACAACCAATTTCATTACCAACTTAGTATAATAAAATAACCAACTTCACCACTAATTTATAACACACTTAAACACAAATATACCACACATAAACCATTTAATAAAAACACCCACACACACAACAAACGTCTCACGACTCAGTCTTCTGCACGGCTGAGTCTTTCTTTCTTCCCTTCCAAAAGCGTACTTAAGGGTAGCCATAATAGTGATCGGCGTGTCTTCGGGGTGCCACATTGGCAATGCGCGCATCTTCATTCTCTCTATTACGGATGGTCATAAACTGTCTGGGTGCACAAATTAAGTTTCTTTAAGCTACAATGTAAGGGAATAAATGAAAAGGAAAGTGTGATTTTAGTTGAAATGATTGAGTTTAATAAAAATCAATGTTGCAAAAATCGTGAATCGGTCCTGAGGCGGTCGAGGGCCGAGTAGCGTTTTTTAGCCGATTAATCGGCCCTAAACCTTGTAATCACCGATTAATCGGCCTATTTCCTTGTAAATCTCTCCAAGTTCAAGTTCCAGCCCCGTTTACCTTGTAATCGGCGATTACAAAGCCGAGTAGGCCGTTTTTTGCAACATTGATAAAAATTATGTCAAATAAGTAACATAATTAGATGCAACTCAATCATAGAATGATGATAAGATTGTAGTGGCAATTTAGACTTTTCACTTTGACTAAAAAATTGGACTCTTGCATTTTTGCCTGCCCAAAACTATCGAAAAAACTCAAATATGATGGAACAATGGGTCGTGCGATGTCCTGAAACCTTGATAAAATTTTGATTTGTAGTGCTAACTTTTGTAAAAAAAATACCAAATTATCGTAATACGTCCGGTGTAAAAAATTTGTGTTTCCATAATTATTTATTTGATCCGTTAGTTTGTGATAAATAGACATAAGTTTTATTAAGCTCAATTATTTTAACTAAAACCACACTGTTCTTTTCATTTTTTCCCTTATATTGTAGCTTCAAAAAGCTTAATTTGTGCACCAGTTTTAAGACCATCGGTAATAGAGAGAATGAAGATGCGTGCATCGCCAATGTGGCACCTTGAAGACACGTCGATCACTATTACGGCCACCCTTAAGCACGCGTCTTGGATAGGAAGAAAGCAAGACTCGGTTGTGCAAACGACCGAGTCTTGTGAGGTTTGTTGTGTGTGTGGGTGTTTTTATTAAATGGTTTATGTACAGTATATTTGTGTTTAAGTGCGTTATATATTACTGGTAAAGTTAGTTGTCTTATTACACGAAGTTGGTAGTGAAATCGGTTGTAGAAAGAGAAAGTTGTGGTGGTAATTAAATGCGGTCTTGAGTGCTTCTTATTACACCCAGTCTAAGTCTGGTTACGTCACTGAACACGTAAGTACGATTTATTCCTTACCCCTTTACATCTATTTAAACACCACGTTTTCCATGTTCTTCGATGCTCATACAAGAATGTCAATCTGCCAAGGTAACAAAATTCAATAACCTCCTCTAGCATTTTATTTTTTAATTTGAGCATTTTTTCTTATTATTTTGTGTTCGAATATATGAAACAGGAAAGAGTTGTTGGCCCGAGTTGGTAGGGGCGAAAGGAGAAGATGCAGCAGCTACGATTGAGAGAGAGAATCCACTTGTGCATGCGATCGTGCTATTGGAGGGTAGTCCGATCACATTGGACTTCCGATGTGATCGTGTGTGGGTGTTTGTAGACTCTTGTGGAATAGTCGATCAAACTCCCACAATTGGTTAAGCATGCATAGTCACCAATTTCTGGGCTGATTGAGTTGGTAGGTGCGCACGGTCAGCTTGTATATGTATTTAGCATTCATGATCAATAAACGATGTATTTCCTATACATCAATATTATGGCTACACAACTGTTTAAGCTATCTTGTGTTGTTTAAGGGTTTAACAATGTATGATGTACGTATGCATGAATAAATATATCGATCGAGTAACATATACCTCGTCGTAATTTGGTCGTTCTTTCTTATTGTCTAATGTTTGTTGCTAGTTACTAGTATGACATATTTGAAATGGTACTGAATTTTAGGTGCTCCATGTCGGTTGAGATTCAATGACTCGATAAGCTTATGCGTTTCAAGCTTTAAATAGCAGAACATACGCATTTTCTTCTAGATAAACTAAAATATGAAATTATGTAAAGCTAGCCGGATATGTAATAACAAACAGGGCCATCTCCGAGAATTTGAAGATGCTGAGCGAAAGTGAGCCCTCAAATATCAATTCTAAATAAATGTTTCAACTATTTGTTAGATACAATAAAAACTGGTTAGTATGTAAAAAATTTCATTGTTATGGTATCATCTGATGTAAAGCTATAACTAGATCTTCGAGTCAATTTGCTCTAAAATGGATAGCAGATTTTACGTAAAAATAACGAAATTTTTTCAAATAATAAGGAAAAAAGTTACCTTTGAATCTTTGATTTCATATGATTGTCCTAAACTTGTTGTACACCTGTAATAATGCTTTTTGTTTGAAATATTTTGAGATGGCTTAGTTCACAAATGCATATGAAATGATCCAACAAAGTGATAATCAAGTGAAAAGAATGAAAAAATAGCCGGATGATAAAACCTTTGACCCCGAGAATGTCAGCATCCAAGAGCTCGTTAAAAAGAACTTTTTCACCTAATGACCTTTTTAGTACTAATATATGAGGTGAGTTTTGGAGGCTCTCGAAATATGAGGCCGTGGGCAAATTTTTTGTAGTGCATGTGAATTTTTTCGGCTGTTACAATTCTATATACTAAATCAAGCTGGAACCAAAAAGGATTTGTCTGGCCTGCCCAGCTAATCTGGATCATTAAACATCTGTGGCCCAAGTTCCGTAACATACATATTTTTATAGCCGATGGAAGATGATATCTTCTCCAAAATATTTGTTCTTGGACAGCCTAGACCTTAGTTATCCTTTAAATTCCGTGACAGTCACACTTGTAAATATAATTGAACTACATCATGAGACGAGAAACTACTCATTAACACATGTTATTTCTTGTGGCCGGGAGGATGCATCTGATACTATAAACGCATGATCAGAGTTCTTAACAAGACCATTAGTATGTAGTTAATATGTAAGGATTGGGTTATTACACATGCTACAATGGTCGGACAAAAGGCGAGATCTCATAAAGTCAACACATTTACTTATGAACGGGCTGATCCCGGTTGTTAACTTTCATATTTTACAAAGTTTAAGAAAAATGGGGCCCTTACAATATTAACCAATAAAAATTCATTGTCACCCACTTAGAAGCATTTTTATTAGTTGAAATTGAAAGTGGACATTAATTTTGGGACAACAAAAAGTAGTAAAGTGAACTTATACTTTGGGACGGAGGGAGTATCTCTGAAGGGTAAATTATAGGAAATAACGAAAAAGGAAATGGGTCAAAAGTCGCCCTACGAGTATTTTTAATGCATAAAACCTCCTAAATCTTTTTATTCAAAGTATCTCAGTATTATTGAAATAATGTAATTTGTAATCATACGAACACAGCAACACACATTGTTTATATATCTTTCAATGGATAGAAGTTGCTTTGGGTCATCCCAATCCATACTTGAGACGACTGATTTTGACCCATCACCAACCCACATAACCCATCATTCCACCTAAGTACCTGTTTGTGAGTGGTCACATGAATTCAAGCCCAACGACGCATGCAAAGGACCGAAGTTCATAGTTTATATTAACTACCTACCTTACCTTGAACCAGTGTCTGCCCAGGGATGGAGCCAAAGGGGTGCCCGCGGGTGCACGTGCACCCCATGGATTTTTTCGATATAGTGTTAATTTTTGAAAAAAATATTGATTTTTTCTAAATGTATGTTAAAAAATGTCTTTCTAGTTATATATCTAGTATTATATAGTTGGTATACTTAGAAATAAAACATAAATATAAAATTTTGTAAAAGCCCCAATATGACAAAAGCCCAAAAATGAAACAAGTTTAATAAATTAAAGCACAAAAGCCTAAAGATAAAATAGGTTTATTAATGAAACAAGTTTATTCATCATCCTAACAATTTACAAAATCCAAAATTGAACCGAAAGAATAGTAAAAGAAATAGAGAAAGGTGAAACTGAAACAGGGAGAGGGAAAACCCAAGAAGTTACCATTGCACGAGCTAGAGATATAAGATGGGGTTCTCATCATAAAACTATCACTAGTTTGATACAAATGTTTCCAGAGGTTCTTAAGGTCTTCACTATGTTGAAGAAGAGGGTGATACTATCTCTAACCGTGGAACAACTTCTGGTCTTATAAAGTATTTCAAAGCACTTGATTTTGTGTTTTTATTGTACTTGTTGTTGCATATCTTGGGGCTCGTTAATACATTGCCACGACATCTTCAAAAGAGCGATCAGATGATCTTAGAGGCTGTTTCATTGGAAAAAGGAACCAAAAGAGCATTGCAAGAGTATAGGGCAACATGTTTTGCTTCACTTTTGAAGAATGTAACTTCGTTTTGTGGTAAATATGATATGTGAGGGAACCACCGATTTACTTGATTGTATGGCGGCGTTGAGTCCACATGATTCATTTTCAGAATTTAGTGTGTCAAAGTTAGTGAAACTTAGTGAGATGTATCCGCGTGATTTTACTTATAAGGAAAGGTTAAGTCTTCCTACGGAACTTGGAGTCTATTATCAGGTCATGCGTAATGATAAACATTTCGCTAAATTGGATAGTATTGCCAAACTTGGTGAGAAGATGGTGGATAAGAAAAAGCATACATCTCATCCTTTGGTTTATCGGTTATTGAAGTTGGCTTTAGTCTTGCCTGTTGCTACCGCTACGGTTGAAAGATGTTTTTCTAAAATGAAGCTCACTAAAAGTGATTTGCGTAATCGGATGGTCATGATTATTTTAACGGCGCTTTAACTTGTGCTATAGAGAAAGAAGAACTTATTAATGTTAAAAATGAAGGTGTA
>LBNU01011941.1:36108-47501 GCA_014162995.1 Artemisia annua | reverse complement strand
ACTCAGACTGGGGTTAACAGTTTCAGGTCTTTGTGTGCAGTTGATCACGCTGGCGTATCTTTCCATTGGAGGCCTCCAGCGACTCATAATATTGATGAGGTCTTCATTCAAGAATAGTAGGATGCTTGACCCTGACAATTACGCCCTGGCTAAGCTATGTGTATGCAAGAAGACCGCTCATCGACGAGATGTTGACGATGATAGCTTCACACTTTTCACAGGTTTGCTAGTTGGTAATGGGCTTGCTGTGCGTTGTAAGCTAGGTTTTGCACTTGTGCAGAAGTTGTTTGAGGGTACATAGGTTTTGATACCTGTACAGTAATGATGCGATGTGTTGTGATGTGATGTTGTATTTGATGTCAAGAAGAGAATGGAGGTCAGTTGTGATTGTTATAGCTTCATACTAAAGGAAGTTAAGGTGTTGTAGATAGTTGTAGTGCGACAAACAAAAACAAACTTGAAAAAAAACGTTCTACTCGCTAGAAGCTTCCTTTACATCGTACACTAAGGTTGAACTCACCTAATGATGTGATACTCGCTACGCTAGTTTAAGAAGTTGATATAACTCGCTTAGTCAGGAAATTGATAACTCGCATATATATTAGTTGATACTCGCTATAATCTCAGTTGATACTCAGAAGATAGTGACTCCTACTATCGCTAACTAAGAAACAATAAAAAATCGCTATCTAAGGTAGGATCGAGGATGAACTCGACTAATATGAGAGGTAGAGCAGAGTTTTGGATTTAATCCATCGCTAGGATGACATTCCGTTACTCGGCTAGGATAGGAACAACGGCTTACCTCAGCCAGGACAAGTGAATGGAAATACTGCTGACAAATACTAAACTGCAGAACATCAATGATTACTTCGCAATTAAATCCACAAACTCGCTAAACCAATAGGAAACCGCTATCAGTAAAACCCAAATTCATACTGTTCGGTTAACCTAATATTGACCATCGCTAAGACCAAAATACCGTAGCTGATAATTTTTTTTTACTTTCAAATGAGCGCAATACGAATTTAAATGTTCCTAGTACCTTAACTGCACAAAAATATGAACCATACGAGTATACTACCAATCAAGCGACCAAAAAACACACCAAACAAGATAACAAACTCCAAAACTAATCTAAAAGCACCTCTATATCCCTAGGCGAGAACACTGTAGGTCACATCTACTAGGATTAAACAACCGATGATACACGACTAGAATAAGAGAAGAAGATAACGAAATAAGGGATCTTACTAATGATATGATGAAAATGATAATGTAATTATTAGACCAACCCTTAAGGAAGGCTTAAATTGTTTAAGGGCACGAGTACACACGGGTCTAGATCCATCTCTACTCTTCAACTGATAGCCTTGGCTTCGCCTTTGTATAACATTAAATGTATCACTTTCATAACTAAAAATGATCACATAAACATAATAAGTTTAACGTAGCAACTATCATACACAAAATGACCGACTCTTAATAACGTGCAACGTGTTCTAACAAGTGTTTATATATTAGACAAGTTGATGGCGCTTGAGGTGCTTGTGCATGGTCCTAGACCAGACACGAGAGGTGCACGTGTATTTCTCCACAACTAATGTCTATGCGTATGTGTGTGTCCCAATTCCTTGATGTGAACCTCATTTTCAAAGCAGCGATTCTCAAGAAAAGATAGAAAACTACTTAGCGTTTTAATTTGGTATCTTTATCGGAGTAAAAACTATCGAAACAAGAAACTATGAAGAAATTCATATCTCAACAAAAATAAAATAAATAGAGGAAAATAGGAAAATAGGAGCAAAAGGTAATACACAATTAACTTCCATGAGTAGTGTTGGCATCTAACTTGTAAATAAACGTGACTTCGTTTTTACGCTTGGCTTGGGAACTTGTGAAAAATCAGGGACGATGAATTCTATCCGTATGGACACTTTTCTCTGAGTTGTGTTTCCTACTCTGTGACCCTAAATGTTATTGAAAAATGATGAAAGTCAACATACTGTCACAAGAATAAAATGGAAAAATACAAAAACAGTAGTGTAGATAATAAAGACATAACGGGTCGATCTTGGAATGTTGGTATCCTTTCATTACTTCATATGATTGGATTGCTAGGGACTAGCAATTGCTTAGTGTGGGGGATTTTATATGTGTCTAATTACACATATCTTTTACCTCATTTAACGAACCAAAACAGCTAAAAACACACAGATATGCCTCATAATACTACAAATATCCTTGGAATGTGTTTTTATGTGTTTCAGGTACAAAAGGATTGAAAACATACGAAAAACGAGCAAAGTTTGCAGAATTGGCAAAATCAGTCCCTCAACTTCAGAAAATGTCAGAAATGGTCCCTGGAAGATTTATTTTCAAGCAAAGTCAACAACAGTCCCCCAGGAATCAAGAAATGACATTTATGGTCCTTGGTATATAACTTTCAACATTTGGCAGAACTGGCCCCTGAACTTTCAAAGTTTGCAATTTCGGTCCCCGTATGTTTAAATTTAGAAAATAAACATCAAGGAACCTTGTGGAATTATAAATTGGCAATAATGGCCCTTGGATCAACTTTGGAACTTGGCAGATTCGGTCCTCCAAATTCAGAAAGTTACACAATTGGTCCTTGTGATTTATTACTTTAAACTAAACGGACCTATGTTGTTATCTTAACCCAAAAATAACACAACCCACCTTATCACTCCAGTCCACTCCACCACCCTTGGCCCATTACCTTACCACGGCCCAAAACACCCTTGGCTAATAAAACACATGGTCAAACGCGAAGTCAAACACCAGAGCAACCATTTCTTCTCCCCCTTTGTTGCCCTCCAAAACCAGGCAAAACAAACACTGCCATCTCCAACAATCTTGTCCTCCTCTTCTCCATACCATCACCTTTCCACCACATAAGTCTAATCCTTGTCCCCTGCCATAAGCCAAACTGCCCAATTGCATCTTTCCATTTTCCCGCCAAAATAGAAGAAACGGCCAAGATTAATTTATCTCATCCAATGGCTCAGAAGAGATTTGGGGAAACACCAGGGCTACTTTTTGAAGCTTATAAATGAAGAAGGAAGAAGTCTAGAGTTAGTTAGTAGTTAATTATGGTAGTTGTAGTATAGTATAAAATGCCATTTTAGTTAAATTTTCAATTTCCAGTGTTCACTTTAGCTTCCATGTTGTAATTTTCATGATTTCTGTGTATAAGAATCATATTTCAAGCAGTAATTCAACTTTTTATTGATCAATTCAGTTTTTGTCAACAATTGCTCAAAATCTCAATCTCACTTAGTGTTGTTAACAGGTGTTATGTACTGATCCTATAAGCTAATTTAAGCTCATTCCTAAGCTTTTTGAAGCTTTGAAATCATTTAAAGGACTGATAACTTAGAAAATCATAAATGCTCAAAAATACAAATTAAAGTTCATAAATTGAAAATCGGTTTATATGAAGATTGAAGCAAAGAGCATGGTTGATTTTGGATTGCAATGTTATTAGTGCCTCATGGGAGGCTTTAGGAAGTGATTTCGGATCTTGGTTCTCAGTTTCTATGCTTGGATCACCTGTGAGTCCATAATTTCCATATTTTGCTCATTACTGTTCAAGTCCACATTTGCTTTCATTTCTGTGTTTCTACGCTTATTTGGAGTTTCTTAGTTAATTAGTTGCTTAAGATTGTAAGATTGTTCTATTAAATCCTTAGTTACTAATATTTCTCATTTTCACTGTATCAATAGCATAATTTTAGTTAATGAGAGTTTGTTGTTTATGTTACTGTTTATGTGGGTCATTTGTCTTACAATAGCATCTTATGTGCTTAAAAATCAGTTTCATGGTTTTTATCAGTCATTTGGATTGAAAAATCTCATATTCATTGTATTTAAGGTGTGTTTGGATTAGCTGCTAAATCCGTATTCTAGGGTGTTTGGGATGTTGTCTCTGGTTGTTATAAGTTACAGTAGGTCCATATAACTCATTTCTTGCATAAAAACCAGTTGTCTTTTGGAAAAAAGTCAAGAGTCACTTTTTACTTCACTAATTGTTAATTGTAAGAATTTTTGATTCCATAATCATGCATATAGGTTAATTAGTTGTTATATCTGCTCAAAGCAGTCATTAAGTAGCCTAATATAGTATAATTAGTAACTTAGGATAGATTTAATCTCACCAAAGTGAAAATTATGCAAAGATAGAAAAGTCAAATTCTTCTAATCTATTGAAATGGGACAGAACACCAGATCCTCCCTGGTCTTTGTTAATCATTAGAAATAGATTTTGAAAGTTTTTTTGGGATCACTGGTGGCTTGTCTAGCAAGATCAAAAATAAATTTGAAATTTGGGATTCATTTGGTCACTTGAATCTGTGTCCAAAGTGACCCTTTTGACATGTTTCATGCCCTGCTCCAGTCTTTAGCTAGATTGATTCTTGTTCTTTGGCTGCTAATTTAATTTGCACATATATGCTTATTTTCTAGCTTATTTTAGCCCCCTGAGTTGCCCTCCTTTAGACTGTTTGTACTGATGTACCAGTACAAACATTGATCCTGTTTGATTTTTTAGATTCTGTTTGTTTTAGCTTATAAGTTTGTTGTTTCTAAGCTGATTTGTGCTGTTTGCAATTGTGATTACCTATGTTTTCCTTGTCCATGCTTATTTACTTATTGTTGTAACTGCTTATGTAACAGAGCTCACTTAGAACCTTAAAAACTTAAGACTGTTGGTAATTTAAGCTTTTTAAGCTTTTTCAGAAAACTTTTCTTCACAAAAGTTATTCAAATTTGTTGGTTAAACATATTTGGAAATGAAAAATTGAAAAGAAAATGTTTTGCAAAAAGTTTGGTTAGTGGGATTCGAACCCCTGACCTCACGCTATCCAAACCACCAAACAGAGGCCAAGCACCATCTGACCAATGTGAATCTTAGTGTTTAGTTTTTCCACTCTTATTTATATACTTGTTTTTTTTCCTTTTAAACTTATTAAGCTTTTCAGCTTATTTTCTGCTTATTAAATAAGCTTTTCATAACTTTTATATTTTTCCTAGCTTCCTTATACTAATTAGTATATTTATAAAAAGTTTTAGATTTATTAATGTTCATCTAGTATTTCTTAATAAATTAAATTAGTTTAATTAGTATTTAAATAGTTTTTAATTAATAATAAATAATTAAATGGTCTAAAAAATATTTTTCTTTTTCCAATAATTTTCTTTTATCATTTAGGTTCCAAAAATATAATTTTCACATCCGTGGAATTTATATTGGTCAGAACTCACGTTTTATTTTGTACGTTCGCGTTGTTTTTAATTTAAATGTACGTTTTCAGTTTTTAAAACGTTTCTAGGTAATTTGCTTTCACCTTTTCATTAATATAGTTTATTTGAGTTGTTTTAACTTGTATTTCCTTAGTGTAATCATTCAAACCCTTATTTCGTTCACCCATTCAAAATCACTCGATCATAATTCGTTTTCAAATACCATTCACACCTCGTCGGGACTTAATGACCCGGGAAAACACTCTACTCACCGGAGATGTTGCACATGCTTGATTTGACTATATTGACCATCCTTTGGTTAAGGGGTTGATCCGAGCGCATCAGTACTCCTTGTAACATTCCCCGACTGCCTCGCATATTCCTCCCAGAACCCCATCGCATAGGCTACCTTTATTCTTCATAATAACTTGGGTATGACCGCGTCCATTCTTTATTTGTCTTCCACGCAACAAACTTCTTCTTTCTTTCTCTTCAAACTAACCTTCGTCTCTGATACTACTGTAAAATCTCTGCACAGATGCGATTTCCAGGATAGTATTTATGAACAAACAACATGATGTAGACATCAGTTAATTTCAGAATACAAAACAGGAACAAAGAAGATGGGTGAACCCCTTATAACTGATATTTATAAAACGTATGGGTTAACTCTATGTTACAGAAATCTATCCCTATATATACAAAGATGAAACGGTGTCTTCAAGTGACAAACCGATTCATAGTAACCGTTGCAACCCTAAACTAAACATTGTAATCTAATTAACTGACTAAATAACCGTTTATTCTAACTATTGGGTTTGTTGGCCTGCGGCCCAAACCAGAAACTAATCTACAGGCCCTTTATTCGACCCAACTTGATCTCTTTGGCATATAAGGCATTAATACGTCCAACAAAATATAGCCTCGAAAAATCTTTTGCATGTGTTTCCAAACACGAATACTATCAAAATTAGTTGCGAGCTTAGGAATATGAAGAAATGGGTTGTCAATAGTTTGAGTATAAGAAGCCAAATGATAACTATTATGATTGCCACAACGATATTTAACATCTGATGGAGCTTGTGTACGGCTGTTTTTGTGTCGTTGAGGGATAATGCAAGAGCTCTACGTTCTCGAAACACATTAACCTAGCAAACAAACGACCGAGTTTTAGATACACACTTTAGCACAAGAGCTCTACATTCACAAAAGACATTATTAACCTAGGAAACAAACGACAGAGTTTGAGATACACAATTTAATTAGCACAAAAAAGCTTAAATCTTTGTTGATTATTTTAATTTTGTTGCATTCAACTAAATCGAATCATGGTGTACTTTAGAGTTTCAAATTATTATCAGACTAGCCATTTTGATATCTCTGAAATATTATGAACTTAAAGATGGATATATATAATATTAAGAATTTACCTTTGTACGAATATGATACTGTAGTATTAACTGTTAAGCTTGTGAAGGATACATAAGATGCTAAACCACAATTAATTATATCAAGCATTTTCATTTAGAAGTGTGTGATACAAGCGTTAAACTTATCATACTGATATAAGTGTCACAAATCACTACTACACAAAATGTTATTTGGTACGGTGATTAGCTACGGTTACACAATGCTACCAAAATTAGTTGCAAGCTTAGGAATAAGAAGAAATGAGTTGTCGCTAGTTTAAGTATAAGAATCCAAATGGTAAATGTTAATACAAATATCGCCTAAAAACGTTATTTATATTTTACGATCTTTGCTAAGTTTTGTTAATGACAAAGTGTAAACTTTAGCTTTTAGTAAAACATGATTTTAGTTTAAAGACTTGCATAACTAGACATTTGCTACATTTACATTTCATATAAAACACAACATTTTTATATTTCTTAAAATAGAAATGTCACATCCCATTTATGGTAAGTTTTGTCAACATACATTTAAGGAAAGGTTGTGTGTTTGACTCACCATAGGTTTCTTACACAAGGTTTGTGTGTTTGACTCACCATAGGTTTCTTACACAAGCTTTGTGTTTGACCAAGACTTTAGTTGATGTGACTTTGGATGGTTTGGCAAGTTATGGCAAAACACACTGTCAGACCTGGCGGAACCCTGGGGATACACGGGCGGAACCCTTTTGAGGGTGCCGCCGTATCCGCCAGGCCTGCTGAATGTTTTGCTATAAATACCAAGCCATTTGCTAGAATTTTTCCTTTATCACTTCTCATTATATTTTGCACATACACATTCATATCTTTCATCTAACCCTTTAACATCTCATTGTTGTGAAGATTCTTTTGTAGCAAAGAAGTTCACAAGTGCATATAAAGTTACAAGTATTCAACTCAACATTGCAAGACTTGTTAGCTTAGCATCGTGTAGACTTTGTGTAGTTTACACTTCATTTGATTGTGTGTTTTCAGTTGTGATCGGTTAGTATTTTAGGCCTTAAAATACAAAGTGTGACGGGATTGGTTGTACCCTTGTAAAAGAACCAAACGAGAGTGGTTGTACCCTTGGTGAAGAACTCGACATCTAGCTTAGTGTCGGTAAACTTGTAAGCGACGTGTAAGGTTTTCTCCGCCAGTAAAAGGAGCTTGTTGACTAGTGAAAGAAACTCTCGAGTTGGATACTCGGGGCGTGGACGTAGGGCAAGGAAAATAGAGTTCCTTGTAGCCGAACCACGATAAACAATCGTGTCATGGTTTAATCGTTTCTTTCTTTATACTTGCATATTATATATTGTCTTTGTGTTCATATCTTTGATTAAACGGAAAGTTTCAAAAGATAATTAAACTAAAAACGGGTAAACTATTCAACCCCCCTTCTAGTTTTCCACAATTGGCATCAAGAGCTACGTTACTCAAGCTTTTAAAATATATTGTGTTTTAAAACTTGAAACGATCCATGGATTTTGAAAATTACAAATAAGGGCAATCTATGCACAGACCACCACTTTTTGAAGCAAATGGTTTTATCTATTGGAAAAACCGATTTGAAACTTACGTGAAATCTAAAGATATAGATTTATGGTTTATAATTGTTGATGGTGATAATACGGTTACTAACACTAAAGATGAAGATCAAAAGAAATTGATTGCTAAGAATAATGAAGCTAAAATGATGTTATATAATGCTTTGCCTAAGAAAGAATATGAAAGAGTCTTTATGTGTAAAGCCGCTAAAGAAATTTGGCAATCTTTAATAGTCACCCATCAAGGGAACTCACAAGTTAAGGATAACAAAATTGATCTTCTCATTCAACAATATGAACAATTTATTATTCCCGAAGATGAAAGTATTGATAGTGCATTCGCTAGGTTTAACACTATTATTACTTCACTTAAAGTACTTGATGAATCTTTTTGTAGCAAGAATTTTGTCAGGAAATTCCTTAGAGCACTCCATCCGAAGTGGAGAGCAAAAGTGACGGCAATTGAAGAATCCAAGGATCTTTCAAGCATGTCACTTGATGAGCTAATTGGAAACCTCAAAGTTCATGAAATGGTAATGGAAAAAGATTCAGAAATAGTTAAAGGCAAGAAGGAAAAAGTCAAGTCTATTGCCTTGAAAGCTAGAGTCCAATCAAGCGATGATGAAGAATCTAGTTCCGATAGTGATGATGAAGAATATGCCATGGCTGTTAGAGACTTCAAGAAGTTCTTTCGTAGAAGAGGAAAATTTGTAAGGCAGCCTAAAGATGACAAGAAAATCTTCCGAAAAGATCGTGATGATAAGAAAGGAAGAGTTGAAAGGAAATGCTATAGGTGTGGAGATACAAGTCATCTATTAGGTGAATGCCCAAAACCGCCCAAAGGCAAATCACAACAAGCTTTTGTAAGTGGCACTTGGAGTGACTATGAAGAAGATGACGATGAGCCAAAAAATGATGATGCTGCTCTCATGGCTCAAGACTCAAATGAGGTACTCTTCGACTCATCTTATTCATCCATTGATGATGACACCTTACAAAAGGAATATAACAAACTTTGTGAACTAAGCCTAAAAATCATAAACAAAATTAAATTTTTGAAAACTAAAAAGGAGTTTTTGGAAAATGAAGTTTATGAGTTAAAAGAAAAGGCTAAAAGGTTAGAAAAGAGTAAAAGTGTTGACACATTGTGTAAATCATGTGAAGAGCTTAAACTCGAAATTGAGAAACTAAAAGTTACTCAAGATGATCTAATAAAACAAACCACAAAGTTTAAGAAGTTTGATAAAAGCATTTCTTGTGCGGATGAAATTATGAAGCTTCAAAAATCACCATTTGATAAAACAAGTCTAGGCTTCATGAAATTAGAAACTTCGAAAGATCAAATGAAACAAGAAAATAAAACACAAGAAACTAGCAAAATTGCTACAGCAGCCCGCGGAACCCAAAACAAGGTTCCACCCGTTGAACCCAAAGGTTCCGCCAGGTCTGCAGCAGCAAAAACAGCTTCCATGTCGAACCGTTCAAAATTCGTTAAAGTCACATATAAAAATGAAACAAAACCTGCTATTAAAACTGGAGTAGGACTTGATAAAAATGAATTTAGAACTAAAACCACTCAACCAAGACCTAAGACACCTTTTCCCAAACACCCCTTTCCAAAGAGTAACTACAACCCACGACCAAACTACCAACATGTTTGGAACCAAAACACTCCTGGACATTACCAAACTCCAAACTACATGTCATGGAACCCTTATGCTCTATTTTCATACTTAAGTCAAGTTAATGGCTTGCTTAACCAAAATGGACCCATGAGAAATTGGGGACCAAATGTTTGAGTGTTTTTCATAAAATAGGTGTGCCTTAAAGTATGTTTGGAACCGGATGAATGGATTAAAGATAGCGGTTGTTCAAGGCACATGACGGGTAACAAAAGCCTCTTCTCAACATATAACCAATGTGATGGAGGTAATGTTACGTTTGGTAGTAAAGCTAAGAGCAAGATCATCGGAAAAGGTACAATCTCTCATAACTCCCTTTTTATAGATGATGTAGCTCATGTTGATAACTTAGGTTTTAATCTTCTTAGTATTAGTCAACTTTGCCGTAATAAGTATAACGTCCTTTTTAGTGAAAATGGAAGTAAGATACTTAAAGATGGCATAAACATAGCCAAAGGTGTCCTTAAGAACAACGTATATGTCATGAAATTGGATCAAACATCTAAAGACAAACTTTGTCTTACTTCATTAGATGAATCCTCAACTTTATGGCATAGACGTTTAGGACACGCTAATATGAGACTAATTCAAAACCTCTCCTCCAAAGACTTAGTTCGAAACCTACCTAAGTTGAAATACGACTAACACTTTTGTGATGCTTGCAAACTCGGTAAACAAGTCCATAATAGCCATAAGGCTAAACATATGGTTTCTACATCTAGGTGTCTAGAACTTTTGCATATGGATTTGTTTGGTCCATCCGCTATACAAAGTTATGGAGGTAACTTCTATACTTTAGTAATAGTGGATGCTTATTCAAGGTATACTTGGACAAAAATTTTGAAAAGTAAAAACGAAGCTTTTGATAAATTTGAGATTCTAAGTAAGAAAATTCAAAATCAAGTTGTTCATGTGAGAATAAATCTTGGTGTATAGACACGACCCGTATCCCGACTCTACCCATGCCCACAACTGGTAGGTAATTGCCACCGCATTATGAGGGCCACCACACCATTGGCAACCAAATAGGGTGTGATGAGACATAGAAAGAAATCAAACGTTTTGGAGAGAAGGAATGGAAATCAAAAGGATAAGAGGATAAAGAGGAATATTTTCTGGTATTTTTTGATTAAACATTTTTGTATAAACAAAATAAGAAGGAATTCTTTTTGGCTAATCGATCAGTCAAACGAATTAACTTCACGAGTTTTTTGGAGATTTTTTATAAAAAAGAGTGAAATATGCACAAGGATATGGTAATATACAATGAGGTGATATCAAAGATCACTAATCTTCAAACCGTGTTATAAATTACTCGCCAACCTCCCCGGCCAGCGCGCCAAATTTGACTGCTCAGAAACGGTCAACAAAATCAACTATCTAAGAGTCAATGCAATAAGCCAGAGGATTATTAGGAATTCCCCAGGTCGTTATGTTCCAGAGGTGTGAATGGTATCGAAAACGATTTGTGGACT
>LBNU01011941.1:4920-27273 GCA_014162995.1 Artemisia annua | reverse complement strand
TTTTAAGGTAGTATTTCATGCATAGGTTGCTATCGGTGAGCTCATGATAGGATGCTTGACGTATTTTCATAGAGTGAGGTAGGAACTTATAGAGTTAGGGAATTGAACGCACTCCCTACGACTTGTTAGGAATACACCCGTCATCCACGCAAACTCAACATACTAATTACATGGTAAAAGATAGTTAGGGAGTAATGAAATCTAAGTAAACACTACTCTCCACCACTGATTTTCCCAAAACCAAAAATACAAAAAAAATATAAGTAGCTTAGAAGTAGAAAACTTGGGTTAGTTGACTAGCAACTAATTCCGCCCTATCCTCCTAAACCAGAGATTTTACTGCTTTCATAAAACATAAAAATACAAAAAGAATCTTCCTCCACCCTTAGACCTAGATTAGAGTAGCTTTTAGCCTAACGAACACTATTTCCTGTGAGAGAACGATCAATCCCCCGGTACTTGCCACTAACTATACTACATCGGTCAGGTACACTGCCTGGTGGGGATTGCAAGCTTCTCGAGATCCCTCGAGAGGTAAAATGTAGTGCGTGTTGCAATCCACGCGCATCAAGTTTTTGGCGCCGCTGCCGGGGAATAGTTATTGTTTAGGTTAATTTTTATTCTTAATTAGGTCTACTCACTAGACTCCTTTCTAGTGAGATTTTGTTTTATTTTTCTAGGATCTCTTTAGTCTATCTTTTTCTTCGTGCTTGTGTTCGTAACCATTACCATCCGCCATCATGGAAGGTGGTAATATCCTTGATCCCAACAACCCAATTCAACTAAACCCACCTCCTAAAGCCCGCACCTTAGGAGAGTATTCCCGACCTAGCCGCTTTGGCCATCGTAGCACTCCGAATAGGAATGAGCGACTTTTGAGAGTTATGGACTATATTTCGCGACGTGATAGAATGGATAGAGAGATTAGGGCGTTTAATGAGCTTAACGAACTAATAAGTAAAGAAAGGAGACTCGCCCAACTTAGCAGAAATAAATAATGGGGAAGAACATCATTTATTACCCCCATATGTGCTAAACGTTTTCAAAAGTACTCCAAGTGTTTTAATTATTTCAATTCGAGTCGTAGAATAGTAAATGTAAAGTATGTAAAAGTTCAAGTGTAAGAGGAAAGCTTAATCCCCATTGATGTATTATTTTGGATGGTAGGGTAAAAAGGTATGCAAAAAAAAAAAAAAAAAAAAAAAAAAAAAAAAAAAAAAAAAAAAAAAAAAAAAAAAAAAAAAAAAAAAAAAAAAAAAAAAAAAAAAAAAAAAAAAAAAAAAAAAAAAAAAAAAAAAAAAAAAAAAAAAAAAAAAAAAAAAAAAAAAAAAAAAAGAAAAAAAAAAAAAACATACGGACTACCATCCACACCTATCTTTTATTTCTTAGTTTTGTTTTGTTTTGTTTTTGATAGTTTAAGATTGAGTCTAGTCTTGGCTTGGCAACGCCACTTGTATATGTAACTAAATAAGATGATTGACTAGCCACCAGTAAACTATCCCTTATCCAACCAAACCGTGTTTTTCCATATCCCTAAACCTCCCGTTATAACCCTTTTGTAAAGCCCTCTTTGATAGTTATCCTAGGTGCTTACGCCTTAGTGGAGAAGGTTTTGATCCTCTCTCAAGCCTATGGTAATCTATTTATTATGACAGGTAGTGAGTGATATTGTCCATTTCCTTTACATTATATCTACATATTATCAACCGAGAGATGTGAGTATCCAAACACTACATGAGAGGTGCTAGTATATTTTCTCCGTGCTTATTTTGAGTAAAGCGGAACGACTAAATCTTGTAATTACTTTTAAGTTCGCATTAAATGACCTCTAACTTGTTTTTCAATTGGGAATAAAAGCGCATTTGCTTGAGGACAAGCAAATCTCAAGTGTAAGGGTATTTGATGAGACGAAAAATGTTACGTTTTTAGGGGTCGGTTTGAGTCCTAATTCGTATGTTTTTGGTTTGGATTTCACCCAAAGTCGTTTCTTTTCTCATTTTAGGTACTTTTGAAGGGAAAATCACAAAAGAAGCATTTTCGGGCGTTTTCGGAGTGAAAAAGTGCGGAAAACAACAAAAACTCAAAAGACCTTGAAGATTACAGAAGGTGACGCCGTCACACTCTACAAGGTGACGCCGTCAGGAACAAGTGAAGTCCAGAATTGGAAAAATACTCGTGACGGGCCAGAGAGTTCGTAGTGCAAATTGGTGACGCCGTCAACCAAGGCCGTCAGATCTGGAACCAGCAATTATGACCACGTCAAGGAAGGCCGTCTGAAAACCCTAATCGCCGAGCTGACGACGTCACCTATTGGGTTGACGCCGTCAGCCCGCGTTTTCTATATATATAGAACGATTTTTCTTTACTTTATATAACTTTGGAGAACTAGAGTCGAATTTTGGTGTGAAGAACTTTAGGGTTAAACCCTAGTTCGTGTATTAGTGACCTTAGAGGGTATCCTAACCCCTCTAACTTGCATGTTTAATCCAAGATAAGTCTTTATTCATACAATATGTCTATGTGTTGTGTGATTTATGCTTGTACTTGTCTTTCTTTTAACATGCTAGGCTAATTTACTTTGTGTTTGCTTAGATCTAATGAAACCTAACTATTGATTATCATGTGATGTGTATGTTGTGATTGTATTTGGATGAATGTTTCATCTACGTTAGACTAGAGAAAACTGGCTAATCTCCTATACGGTAACAAGCTTGAACGTCTTTAGAAACGTGAATCGTATGTGCGTTATCGATTTTAAGGTAGTATTTCATGCATAGGTTGCTATCGGTGAGCTCATGATAGGATGCTTGACGTATCGTCATAGAGTGAGGTAGGAACTTATAGAGTTAGGGAATTGAACGCACTCCCTACGACTTGTTAGGAATACACCCGTCATCCACGCAAACTCAACATACTAATTACATGGTAAAAGATAGTTAGGGAGTAATGAAATCTAAGTAAACACTATTCTCCACCACTGATTTTCTCTAAAACAAAAAAATACAAAAATATAAGTAGCTTAGAAGTAGAAAACTTGGGTTAGTTGACTAGCAACTAATTCCGCCCTATCCTCCTAAACCAGAGATTTTACTGCTTTCATAAAACATAAAAATACAAAAAGAATCTTCCTCCACCCTTAGACCTAGATTAGAGTAGCTTTTAGCCTAACGAACACTATTCCCTGTGAGAGAACGATCAATCCCCCGGTACTTGCCACTACACTATACTACATCGGTCAGGTACACTGCCTGGTGGGGATTGCAAGCTTCTCGAGATCCCTCGAGAGGTAAAACGTAGTGCGTGTTGCAATCCACGCACATCAGTCTGTTTCATCTTCTAGATGAATGCCATATCACTAGCTAGATCTCTTCTCTTTTCTTTTCCTAACATGACCGAACTTTACGGCATCTCATTACGTATTCTTATCGAAACATGAATCTAAAAAGACACAATAATTTAATGTGCGACTTACACAAAACATAAATCAAAATCGTTTCGGAAAACATCATTCTTATATCTCTAGTTATGAATCATAAGTCAACTCTAATGTAAATAGTGATTACCTTAATCCGAACTGCGACTTCGACAAACACCTCGATTTGAACTACGTCCTTCCTACCTTTTGTGGGTTATGTTGTTCACTCGCTTGGTCTCCCTGACCTCTCGGTCTCTCTGATCTCTCAGCCTCTCACTTTTGGGTTTTTCGTTGTGAATGGTGCGATGGGGAGAAGTTATGGTGTGTCTAACTTGGGCCAAAAATCTCGCAAGAATCTCGTATAATATTAAAAGATCACTACCGCATATGTTGGCTAAATCCTCCACGTTTCTATTTATTTTTTTTTAATATCATTATATACTTTTTTTTAACATGCCATACTCAAAACAACTCCATTCACTATATGTTAATACATATACAACCCTTAGAGTATTATGCATGTTATATCTAGTATTCAATAGTTAAATAAACCAACATTTTCATTATAAAATTTCGGGTATTACACTTACTTTCTCTCTCTAACATCTCTCTAGAATTCTTCTACTTATTCGATCCATATAACCATAACCATACGTGTTTATGTATTAGAGCATCCTACATAGCATATGTTTTCAAGTTGATCTTCAATATCTTTTTATTCTGCAACCTTCTAATTTATCCTAAAATCTTTAATGCAGACGTGGAATATGAGAATCAAGATGGAGAATAAATAGAACCCAATGTCTAGAGAATGTAGTTTCCGTTCAAATAATGTGTTTCTAACATTCTTCTTCCCAAATTAATTGTATGCTTTTTTGTTCACTTGTTTTTATGGTTCTTTAAAGTCGTGAACTTGATGATGCTTATGTTAAGAAATGGAAATCATGGAATTAATGTTATATAGTAATATGACATGTCTCTACTTTAATGATACGTTTGGTTATTTCTGATTTGTGTATTATTCGAAATAAATGATTCAAAAGGGTTGTTACCCATGACTCTTACAAATTACAAATAGGTGGGAAATTTTACCCACGTATTATTGTGGGAAAGTTACCCGCATATTATGTGTCGACTTTTACACATGGAATAACTTTGTGGGCAAAGTTACACACAAATTACCTATGGGTATATCTATGGGTATTCTCGTGGTGAGTTAAAAAAATCCCATAAAAATTCACCCACAAACGCAACTCAATCGCCCACCTAAAACGATGTGGGTAAATTTACCCACAAAGTGTAAATGGTGTGGGCATACAATTAGCCTCGGAGGTTTTACCCATCTTCATATGGTCGCGGGTAGTCTGTGAGTATTGCCCAGTTACCCATGAAAATATGGCTTTTACCCAAAAATTCTGTTCTTGGCTATTCGCCTGAATTCTTGCAGTGACACAAACCGGTCGAAAATAATCAGAAGCGGAGTCAGGATTTTTGGTTTAAGCGGGGTTGGTCGGCTTAACGCTAAAAGTGATAGTGATAAATATTACTTCAAAAATTAATCTATAGTTTTGTCTTTTGTCTTTAAGTTATTCATTCATAAATTTTGTAGACATGTTTATAAAATAAGAGAGGCCGAATGTAAAACTAGTAAAAAACCGGCTAGTAAGATAAATAATTAACAAATAAGAAAAGATAAGAGTGGCTAAACACCCACTATTGATCATGCTAGCTCCGCCTTTTTTTTATTATTTTATTTTAGAGAACGGCACAACACTTGAAATCCGACCTCCGAGTTAAACCATCCAAACGGGCAAGCTTCGAGACCCGAACCACTAGGAGAGACCCGCGAAGGGAAACCCCTAGAACTCACGGCTTCGCACTAAGAGGAAAATCCAGATTTTTGCCACTTGCGAAACTTGAACCCGGGTAAAACCCCTCCCAAAACTCCAGAAGAAACTCAAGTGGCCAACTGAGCTAATTCAGTTGGTTACTAGCTCCGCCCCTTAACACAACACCATATACTGCGTATTATAAGATGACATGATACAAAAATCCACGACAAGCCTATGGCGTCTGAAGTAATTTCTGTAGACTCCCTTTTTTTATGCATATATAACAAAGTTTATACTTCTAGTATCATTTAAATATTGAAGAACACAGTATTTAATATTGTTGTTATTTGAAGAACACGTTTGGATTTTTATGCTCATAAAAGCAACCTTTGATGGTGGCCTAAATAAGCAAAAACTATTTCGTCCAAATCTATCGTCTTTCATTTCCAAATATCTTATATCACATAAAAAGCGACAACATTGTTTATTCGGCAATTGGCAACTGTGCCCACATGCTTCCATTATGCAAATCCTTATTATATAATGAGAAAATTGCAAAAATTGTCCTTAAACTTTGGCCTGTTTGTATGTTTCGTCTCACACATTTCGAAACTGCAAGGATCGTCCCTAAAGTTAACCTTTGGAGCATATATGGTCCTTTTTAGGGCATATATCGTCCCAAATTGGTTAAACTTTAGGGACGACACATGCACACATGCCAAACTTTAGGGACGATCCTTGCAGTTTCGAAATGTTGGGGACGAAACATGCAAATTGGTCAAACTTTATGGACGATTTTTGTAATTTACTCTTATATTATGTTAAAACTATATAATATATTATCAAATAAAATTTAACAAATATTGTACTATTAGTGTTGAAAAGATGGTCAATTTTATGGTCAATGTTCAAGTTCAAGGGCCATTTATGTCATATATCAAACTTCTCATCAATAAGTGTTCAAGTGAGAAATATGGAAGTGAAAAGGCCTTAGTGTAACTTTGATCTATATAACTAGGGCTGTAAACGAACCGAGCGAATACGAACGGAGCCATGTTCATGTTCGTTCGTTTAATTTTAACCGGACAAATAAATGAACACGAATACTTAAACGGACGAATTCTTCTTCATGTTCGTTTATTAAAAAAATGAGTTGTTCATGTTCGTTCATTAAAACACTAAACGAATGATAAACGAATATAAATGATCGAACATATATGAACATAGATGTGATGACATAATCTGGGGCGGGCTGGATTAACGACTCTCCCCTGGGCCGTTAGTCGTCCCTCGACCTGAGTGACCTGCCAACAAAGAGAACCCGTTAGGAGTGGGAACCCGAGGCCGTAGCCCCTGGGATCCACCTCCGGACGGTCAAGTTAGTATTGATGCGATAATAGCAATACAAAGAGTTAGGTTTTAGAGGTAACCTGTTGTGTTCTGTTCTGTTGTGAAGTAATCCAACCCTATATTTTTAGGGACATGGATTAGTTTAGGCGTGGAGTGGGCCGCCTGTCTGCCAGCCTGGGCCCATTCCAGACATACTCGACAAGCCCCCAATATAGTGTGGACATAGCGCATTGCTATGTTCATGCTAGACTTAAGTTCTGTTCATGGCCGTAGGCCAATCAACCATGACGGCAATGCCCATGTAGTGCGCAATCAGGTGTGTGCATAGGCGGACTATATGCGCAGGCCCAAATGCGACACGTGCGCCTGGTTGTCCCAGAGGGCGGCATCCTGTTTAGCCCATTAGACTATATCCGAATCTGCGACCTTGTAGGCGCGTCCATGGTGACCAATGTTCCATCCTGAGGTAACACCCGTCTTACATGACGGGGAGGGATGCGCATATATTATGTTTCCCGCCACAGTGTGACAGTAAAGACCCTGTAAGAAGAACACGTAGTTCTATAGTTGGGGTAACACTGACATTGCGATTGTGAGAGTCTCACAATGGTGAAGGTGGATCTCGTATGCTGCATCCTGGGTAAGGGCGTACCTTTTGTACCAGTAGCGATGCAGCCATGCGCGCTGTGCGCGACAAGGGTGCGCGCTGTGCGCGAAAAAGGTGCGCGTTGTGCATGACAAGGGTGCGAACATTACATCCGTCTTTACAACCGACAAAGGACGTCTCCCCTGCGGCAAGATGGTGCGAATATTTAAATCCGTCTTTGTACCGGGCTTGCAATACCTCTTACATACATTCCAGACTATACGTCCACAATAGACAAACAAACATAAATTTTATTAAATCATGCACAATATAGTGTTTTATAAGTGTTGTTTTGTTTAACAAACCAATTTCAAAATTATACAATTAAAAAGATATTATACGAACATAAATATATAAATGAACATAAACGAACGGATAATCAGACATTAACGAACATAAATGAACGGACACGACTTTTGTTCACGTTCGTTCATTTAACTAATCGAACGTAAAATATTGTTCATGTTCGTTCATCTAATAAATAAGCGAACATAAACGAACTTTTTACCGAATGGTTCATAAAATGTTCACTGAACATTCATTTCATTTACGGTCCTATATATAAGCACGTGTCATGTGCTAAGGTTTCATATCTGTCTAAGCCACTTTTAGTTTTCTTTCTCAAAATACTATCTCATATTCTCGATCTTGAGTTATCAACTTTGATATCTCTCATTTATTTCTCATATTACACTATATTTTCACAAAAGATCAATCTCTTTATTTGATCTTGTGATTCTGAGTGTTGAGAGATTTGTAGTGAGGTATAGATAGCATCTGTTTTTGTGGATTATCTGATTTCTTTGGTATGTTTGATAGAACTCGTTTGAGGACTATTTTCTATTAGGCTTTTATATAGTGTGGGGAGGTTGATTGAATAATTATTGTTGTTCTCGGTGATTGTTTGTTGATTCTATACTATTTTACAATTAGCTTCGTCATCATTTGGCAAATCTTAAGGTTTTTATGTTCATAAAACAATCATAATAAAGTTATAAATTTATGTCGGCATCATCTTCATATCTTCTAAGTAAAATGAATGATATTTTCTAGTTAAGGTTATTCGAAAGAATTTTTTTTTTTATTCAGGTGTAATATATCAGTATAACCAAGGTATTCTGTCGATTATTTCTTGTCTAACTCAAAATGTGTAAGCAGTGATATTTAAACCTGGCTTCTTGACAATATTAAAGTGTGTGATCCCATCTTGTTGGTAGTTAAATCTTATGCTATGTATTATAGCGAGGTTATATAAGAGCATATGCAATGCAAAGCTTTTCCAAAAGCTTTTTACTATTTTGAAAAGTCTTTGAATGACTTTCTTGCATTGCATAATAGAGCTTTTAAAATGACTTTTTATAAAGACTTGTAATTCCTCAACCGTTTGAAGCTTTGTAATAACACAGTTTTATTTTTTTTTTAAATCAATTTATGTTATTTAACTTCTTATACTATGTTACTAGGTCTCTTCCCGTCCGATGGACGATTTTCTTAATACCTGATTAAAAAGATTCAACATACAATAATTATAGCAGAATGCACACACTTTACGGCGAGTAATACTAAAGGAGTTATGAAAAAATAGCGTGATGTTGATTATATGTTTAAATAATCATATGTAATGAAATTAGAGTATATATTAAATCAATAAATAAAATAAAATAAAATAAAATAAAAAAAGTTTGAATTACTACCAAGTAATTGTTTGTTAAAGTTGATGATTGCAAAGAGATGTTTCGAACGGTTTGCAATTAGAAAAATAATACTAATCTTCTATTTTGTTCTAACTTGTTCTAGTTTGTTTGAATTAAATTCTCATTTAAAAAGATATCCAATGTTCTAGTAACATCTTTGAATTTTACATTTGGGTTTAGAAAAACTAAAATTTGATATTTGGTAACTCATAAAAATGTTTTATAAAATTAGCCCCTCATAATATATTTCTATATAAATGCACACAACATTTTAATAAAAATCAACCGTGATTGGTTCTAGATCAGTATACTATCTGAACAAAATTTGCGTACATTTCATTACTTGTTAATTGAAAATTAGTTAAAATATAATTCAACACGTAAATTAATACTAAGAAAACTAGTTATAATACTCGTGCACGCACGGGGTTTTCCAGAAAAATTTATTATATAGTATTATCGTTTAAAAACAGAAAATCTTATGTATATTTTAAAAAGTTAGAGCNTCGGTGATTGTTTGTTGATTCTATACTATTTTACAATTAGCTTCGTCATCATTTGGCAAATCTTAAGGTTTTTATGTTCATAAAACAATCATAATAAAGTTATAAATTTATGTCGGCATCATCTTCATATCTTCTAAGTAAAATGAATGATATTTTCTAGTTAAGGTTATTCGAAAGAATTTTTTTTTTTATTCAGGTGTAATATATCAGTATAACCAAGGTATTCTGTCGATTATTTCTTGTCTAACTCAAAATGTGTAAGCAGTGATATTTAAACCTGGCTTCTTGACAATATTAAAGTGTGTGATCCCATCTTGTTGGTAGTTAAATCTTATGCTATGTATTATAGCGAGGTTATATAAGAGCATATGCAATGCAAAGCTTTTCCAAAAGCTTTTTACTATTTTGAAAAGTCTTTGAATGACTTTCTTGCATTGCATAATAGAGCTTTTAAAATGACTTTTTATAAAGACTTGTAATTCCTCAACCGTTTGAAGCTTTGTAATAACACAGTTTTATTTTTTTTTTAAATCAATTTATGTTATTTAACTTCTTATACTATGTTACTAGGTCTCTTCCCGTCCGATGGACGATTTTCTTAATACCTGATTAAAAAGATTCAACATACAATAATTATAGCAGAATGCACACACTTTACGGCGAGTAATACTAAAGGAGTTATGAAAAAATAGCGTGATGTTGATTATATGTTTAAATAATCATATGTAATGAAATTAGAGTATATATTAAATCAATAAATAAAATAAAATAAAATAAAATAAAAAAAGTTTGAATTACTACCAAGTAATTGTTTGTTAAAGTTGATGATTGCAAAGAGATGTTTCGAACGGTTTGCAATTAGAAAAATAATACTAATCTTCTATTTTGTTCTAACTTGTTCTAGTTTGTTTGAATTAAATTCTCATTTAAAAAGATATCCAATGTTCTAGTAACATCTTTGAATTTTACATTTGGGTTTAGAAAAACTAAAATTTGATATTTGGTAACTCATAAAAATGTTTTATAAAATTAGCCCCTCATAATATATTTCTATATAAATGCACACAACATTTTAATAAAAATCAACCGTGATTGGTTCTAGATCAGTATACTATCTGAACAAAATTTGCGTACATTTCATTACTTGTTAATTGAAAATTAGTTAAAATATAATTCAACACGTAAATTAATACTAAGAAAACTAGTTATAATACTCGTGCACGCACGGGGTTTTCCAGAAAAATTTATTATATAGTATTATCGTTTAAAAACAGAAAATCTTATGTATATTTTAAAAAGTTAGAGCATCAACATGTGCGAAAGTAAGAAAAATAGTTAGTAGAAATTGAAAAGTCTTTGAATGACTTTCTTGCATTGCATAATAGAGCTTTTACAATGACTTTTTATAAAGACTTGTAATTCCTCAACCGTTTGAAGCTTTGTAATAACACAGTTTTATTTTTTTTTAAATCAATTTATGTTATTTAACTTCTTATACTATGTTATTTTCTCTTTCCTAAAAGCTTTTTTGAAAAGCTTTACCCATTAAAGTGTTATAAAACAATAGGTTGATGATCATTAAAAACTACTCCGTATAAGATTGATGACATTAAATGTTAACGTGTTTCTACAGATGCCACGTATTCCTATGTAGTTTGTATATTTTGAGTTTGATTTGATATGTCAACCAACATTATGGTAAGTAGTATACCAGATATGTCATTACCATGATGCTGGGAATCTCATTGCTATTTGCACAAAGAAGCACGCGCGAGGCATATACTTGCATATATTAATTATCGAAGAGAAAAAAATAACCAAAAAAGCTACGCAAAAGTGAGTTTATTTGCCTATTCAAATAACTCGAGTAAAATAGTATCAATCATGATTGCTCATCTTTTTCGATCAGATTCAGTACCCAGATTTACGTGATTTTGTGAAACTATTACTCGTTAAACAACAAATTACCGTATAACAATGAACATACTTTAGAAGATTGATTTTTTCCTTTTAATTTTTTTTTATTTACATCATATATCACGTGTAATTTAATACTATTTAAAAAATCAACCTTTTAACAATCTTAATAAAATATATAGGCACAACTATTTAAAACTTTAAAAGTTTCACTGCTTTTTTGCACTGCAAGCTAGATATTGATAATTTCAACTATATATCACACTAACATTTTAACTTATAGGTAAGGGTGAAAGCTAAAGATATATAACATATTTGTTCAAAATGTACGAAATACATAACAAACTTTAGCTATTACTAGAATCTTTAAAATATTTTTAAATTATAGACGAAATATGACCGGTATCTAGCAAAGTTACCCGTTACCATTGACTTTCATATATGTCTTATCTCACGTTGTCATTTATGTCTTTTTCTTGAGTTAATTGCATAAATTGTCCCCGAACCTTTGCCAAATTGCATGTTTCGTCCCAACCATTTCGAAAATGCAGAAATCGTCCTTGTGAGAAACCTTTGAGTTAATTTTCGTCCCTGATTGAGACGAAACATGCAATTTGGCAGTTTCGAAACATGCAATTTTTGTCCCAACCAGGGACGAAAATGTGCTCAAACGTTTCTCACAGGGACGATTTCTGCACTTTTATAATTGTTGGGACGAAACATGTAATTTGGCCAAAATTCAAGGACGATTTATGCAATTTACTCCTTTTTCTTTTTATAAAACGTGAAATTACATACGTGGTTATGTGTTTGTTTTTATCTACGAGACTTACCATATATATCCCATTGACTTTCACTTCATATCATATCTTAAGCACTAAGGTGGTGTTTGTTTTTTAAAAGGCTCTGAATCTAAATCTAAATTGCAACAAGAGGCATTAAAACACCCCTCTCAAGTATAGACCATTAAGATCTTACTGCCTCTGACCGCGTCTGAACGGGGAAAAAAAACAAACGGTCTGAACGGCCAAAATGTCTGACCGCGTCTGAGCAGTTCAAATTCAGAGGCTGTTAAGAGCCTCTTTTTAAAAAACAAAGACAACCTAACTAGCAAGATCGTTGACATTTAAAGTTATGTTCCATATAATCTAGGTATAAATTGAGTGTTACAATCATTTCAAACACTAGCTAGCTTGTTGACATTTAAAGTTATGTACTATATATATAATCTAGGTATACCACTGGGGCATTGGTCCAGTGGGTGGGGCTTTCATTCTTGAGTCAATAGACTCGGGTTCGAATCCCATCCCTGGCACTATACTCCCAGATAGGTACCCACCTCCGCAAAACCTATGAGCTCACTGGAGAGACTTTGTGGATAAGAGCTCAAGAGTCCGAGTGTCTCGGCTCACTCCAGTTGGTGCCCCACTAGGCCAGGAGAGTTGCCCGGAGCTATTCCTTGTAGGGTGAAAAATGGCTGGTGCCAAAAGGCACCCGGGGTCAGGGTGTTCCCGCCAATCTACACATTTTTGTGGATAATCTAGGTATAAATGTGTTACAATCATTTATCGAATAAAATGTTTCGTGTAAATGGGGTTCTCAATCAACATCTCCGTAATTTATGGAGGTAGTAAAATGCCATATATAGACAGACATGTTCCCAATTTCATAATAACCTAAGTCCAAATTGGCCAAAACCGTCATTTCCAACTTCAAGTCTTAAACCACCCACATTTGTACAAGTATGTCTCCCTTTTCTAGCTTTTTCTCTTCATTATCTTCACATGTGACACTTTTTTTTTGGTTCCAATCTCCCAAAAGATTTAAGATTTATGATAAAAGGTTAGAATTGATTTTGTAATTTTAGCTTTGCATTTATTGTGTTCAACTTGACGCAAGCTTCTGCTTTGCATTTAACACAAACTGGTCTAACATTATACAAAAATCCACAACAAGCCTATATGGAGTCTGAAGTAATTTGTGTAGACTCCCTTTTTTATGCATATAAAACAAAGTTTATACTTTTAGTACTTCATTTAAATATTAAAGAACACAGTATTTAATGTTGTTGTTATTTTAAGAATACGTTTGGATTTGTATGCTCATAAAAAGCAACCTTTGATGGTGGCCTAAATAAGCAAATTATTTGGTCCTCTTTATCGTCTTTTCCAGTTATTTTATATCACATAAAAAGCGACACATTTTTTATTTGGCAATTGGCAACTGTGCCCACATGCTTCCATTAAATAATGTTAAAACTATATAATATATTATCAAATAAAATTTAACGAATATTGTATTAGCATCGTTATCATTGGGCCATTCTTATGGTTTTTATATTCGTAAAACAATCATAATAAATAAATTTACACATATTTATGTCGTTATCATCTTCTAGGTAAAGTGAATGATATTTACTAGTTCAGGTCATTTGAGGGAAACAAAACTTTTTATTCACATGTAAACAGTGTAATCAAAGTATTTCTTTCACCATTTTCTTGTCTAACTCAAGATGTGCGATATTAAAACGTGCGATCACGAATAGTGGAAACTTGAACATTTATTTTGTGGGGGGATTTTTATTTTTATTTATTTATTTATTTATTTATTTATTTTTTTGAGAGGGGGATCGGAGATTTGTTTATATTATCAACTAAATTATCCTTAAAACGCATAATATTTATACTATTTGCCGTAACTTTTAAGGGAACCGAAATCCTCTCCTACCTCTTAAAAGTTCCGCACCTGAGAAAAAACATCATCTTGGTGGTGATTAAATCTATGCGATGTATTATAATAATTTATAATACTCAGTTTCATTTTCATTTTGCATGTTACTTGAAATCTAACCAAAGGGATTCAATCTTGACACATTTACAGCAAGTAATTTAGAAAAGTGAACAAAAAAAAGAAGTTAATTCTATTATTCTCATCCATTATCCATAAAACTTTTACAAAATAAATTCACATAATTTGTCATCGCTAAAAATTATCCTAATCAATACTGCCTCTTCTTTTCAAATTCAATCTTATTATTATTAATGTGTGATATGTTATTTTATGAAAAAATATTTTGTAAAGAGAGGTGATTTGCACAATTCACAAAATGATTGAGACATTATAATTTATCGTGTTTGGACATTTATACCCTCACAGTTACCTTTACATTTTCACCCCTATGAAGCTATAAATATCCAAACATAATAAATTATAGTGTCATAATCATTTTGTAAAATGCGCAAATCATATCTTTTGGAAACTTTTTGTTTAACATCCACTTTAAACAATCACTGAAAAATAAACCACATACAATAATATGCTTAGGTAACATAGATAAGTTTAGAAAATGCAGGTGGGACCGGAGTGGGACAGTGATAGCTCAAATATGTCGTGGCATGAAGTTACGATCAGTGCACGTCCTGTGTATCACCACCTCTTATTCAATTTGCAAAAATTTGTAAATGAACAGAGTTTTTGTTAACTATATATAGAGTAATACATATTGTTTGTCAGTTTAATACTTTTAACTTATCAAATTTTATATTTTTTATTTTGCATTTTTCGTTTTATAATTTTATACTAAAATCAAAATTATAAAAGTAAAAATAAAAAATCAAAAATATAAGAAAAGGTATCGCAATCATTTTTTTGAGGATTCTTGTCCTATAGCAAAAATAGACTGATCGGTCATTTCATATGCTTACAAATTTCTCGTCACATGCTCTTATCTTAGCTTAATGCAAAATATAAAACTAAAAGGAGCCAACTAATTAAAAGTCTGTATTAATTGGTGTCGTTTAAAAAAAATTAAAAATGTATTAATTCGTTTAAGCTAGACAGAATCTCAATAATTTTTATATGATCAACCGTTGATGCATGTGTCCGGAATCCGGACGATACATGCCAAATAAAGATTATTTTTACGCATTCGATATATATCTAATCTCTTTTCACGTATTTACTCTTTAATTTATTTACTATACCTTTCGGCCTATAATCAATACTTATTTTTAAGCCGGAACTTAGTCTTGGGGTCAAACCCAGGGCGAGGCTAACGCATGTTTTCACTTGTGTAGGAGCTCGAATGACGCCGCTTTTGAAGTAAAAGTCTGCTCCCAGGATAGAGCACGTGTAGGTCTCTTCGGAGAAGGTAAAGCAACGTCCTTCGAGCACCTACACAAGTGAAAACACGCGTTAATATCGCCTTGACTTAGGCCTCAAGACCAAGCTCTTGCGTGAAAATAAGTATTGGCTATAGGCCGAAGGATAT
The DNA here is from genome assembly GCA_014162995.1 of Artemisia annua. Lineage (NCBI taxonomy): Eukaryota > Viridiplantae > Streptophyta > Magnoliopsida > Asterales > Asteraceae > Artemisia > Artemisia annua. Next base: position 11,643 of record LBNU01011941.1, on the reverse strand, counting down.
GCTAATAAATAAAAGAGTAAATGCGTGAAAAGAGATTAGATATGCATTAAATGTGTTTTGTGTATTTAGATTTGTTTACGCTTCTTTTGGTTGATCGTATTTAGATTTGCCTGCATGGAATCTTTGTGTTACTCTTAATTTGTCTGCCATCTACTTTCGCGATTCTTTATTATGGCTTGTTTGCTTATGGTTGTTTAGCTGCTCGTATTAGGCTTTTGTATTTGGTTGGTGGTTAACTATTATTATGGCTACTGGTAAAGATGATTCGTTACAATCAATTACGCAGTGTTCTTGAGTTTGTTTTTAGAGAGAAAGGAAATCAAAAGGGAAGAAACATAGTCAAAGCAGTATTTTTGAGTTTTTTTGGGAGGAAAGTAGAGAGAAAGGAAATGATTGTGAAAGGAAAGTCTTTCTGATTTTAGTTAACAAAATAGAAATAGCTTCTTTTCCTTTCTTCTTAACTTCTTTTCTTTTCTTTTAATGAACATCTAAAGAACACAGCGTAGTGTTCAATCAGAGAGTAAAAATAATTTGTATTGAAGATATGTCATGAAAAATATTTTGCATGGAAACTAGTTATAATGCCCGCGCACGCGCGGGTTTGTTTTTAATTTTTTGAAATAATTATTTAAAAATTTTAATCCTATTGTTAATTGTATCTTATCTATATTTTTTGTATTTATCTTCTACTTGTGTTGTGGATAAATATAAAATGTTAACTAATAAGAAAATAATTTTTTTTTTATTATTATCTTATTTATATTTTTTGTANCATCTAAAGAACACAGCGTAGTGTTCAATCAGAGAGTAAAAATAATTTGTATTGAAGATATGTCATGAAAAATATTTTGCATGGAAACTAGTTATAATGCCCGCGCACGCGCGGGTTTGTTTTTAATTTTTTGAAATAATTATTTAAAAATTTTAATCCTATTGTTAATTGTATCTTATCTATATTTTTTGTATTTATCTTCTACTTGTGTTGTGGATAAATATAAAATGTTAACTAATAAGAAAATAATTTTTTTTTTATTATTATCTTATTTATATTTTTTGTATTTATCTTCTACTTGTGTTATGGATAAATATAAAATGTTACTTAATAAGAAAATAATATATTTTTTTAAAATAAAATTATTACTAAATAAAGTATGGTTCCAATTTTTTGAAATGAAAAATTCTCAACAGGGGTTTTGTTTTATTGTATAAAAGATTCGATATTGGGTTATTTTTCAGGTAGCAAGACAAAACATGTTGATGAATTATCTTTTTGCGAGGTTATAACTTAGATTAATAATTTTGTCATGTCATTTATAAAGGCTCAGTTAGCAAAATATTATACTTGCACAATTGGCAAAATATGACTAGTGCTAATCAGGTTGAGTGGTATGAAAGGACTTTTCCAAAAGCATTGTAATCGTTTTTTTCGCACCTAACTAGCTCCTTGCTTGTTTTTTCAATGCAAACTTCCATTCAAAAATGTTTTAACACAATCTTTTTCATAGAAAGAAAAATATATATCGTCAAATCACTCCATAATTGGACCAACATAATGATTATTTGACTTCCTATCCACATGTCAATATAGATGAATCTCACTATAGTATTCTCCATTCTTCCACTAATTTTGGTTGGCATATCAGATGCTTCATTCGAGTGCCGATACTATATATCTTCACTACGGAGTATTTACCAGTTGGTTTGTAGTTAATTTTCATATGTGACTTTTTAGACACGTTTATTATAACTCGAGTTGGTATAAATTACAGTATATTATAACTCATTGTCCATCTTGTCAGATATTTTAATATGTTACATATAGAAGCTAGATATCATAAATCAAATCAAGAGCGATACATGATTAAGATTATTTATTTATTCATTTAATTATCAGGTTAATATGGGTTTGCCGAAGAATATTTTGGTTGCTTTTAGCTGATCGCTTACGTTAATTGTTGTTAAGTTTTACTAAAACTTATTTTTCGCCAACCCTGACTGCCCTACATCGTACTGCTATCAATGGTAAGTGAAATAATGCATGACAACCACATTTGAAAGTAGGTAAACATAAACTAAAACTTAAATAAACTGAAAAGGAAATATGAACGTGTGTTATTACACGAATCAGTTAAAATTTCATAATCCTCCTAAAAGGCTATTGAACAACGATTTGCAAATTTAGCCGTTTAAAGTGTAAACAGCTAATATTATATTGTTTTAACATTTCTCATGTAAGAACTCGACTTGCAAGTAAAGGAGTGAGGGTATGCACGAGAACATCAAGGCCTAACCATTAAGCCACATTAATAGTGCTAAAGTAAGGAAGAGTACTTTAGAACGTAAACTAGTGGTTATTGTTGCTACATCATTTCATACCGTCTTTGTATCTTACAACCTTTGTATAATTTTTATTAGATGAAACTTAGACTTGACAAAACTCGACATAAGGTAGTTATTATTAATGGTCCAACGCGTAGCTGGAGCTATTCTCGGCTTTTGGTCTGGTTACTATAACAGTCGACCTCATCGGCGAAGACGATCTTAGCCCATTGGTGAGGACATGTCATCAATAAAGGTCCTTGGCGAGGACATGTCGCCGTAAAAATGTCATCGCCAAAAGCATGTCACAAAAGTATTGGCGAGGATTAATTTGCATTTTTAGCCACGACTACATGGGACACACACAAATTCTCAATAAAACTTTTCAACCTAGGCTCACATACTTTTGGCGAAGACATGTCCTCATCAATAATATTAAAAAAAGAATTATTTTGTTAATTATTCATTAATTATATTATTAATAAATTAATTATATTAATTAATTAATTAAATTTAGAATAAAGTCTAAAATATATCCTTGTCGTTTGCCCATTTGAACACCATACATCCATGTCCATGTGCAACCCTCCGTTAATAAAAGCCAACCATCACACATCCCTGAGGATGAATGGTACAATTATTTTCTCGTTATCTTCTAACGTGGTTCTAACAGAAAAGAAAATATTTGCATCGTTAGTCCCCAATGATGTATTTGCATCGTTAGTCCCCAGGGACGTATAATGTCTAACCTTTATTATTATCATCACTATTTTTATTTTATTTTATCACTTTATTTATTTATTTATTTTCATTTTTTTAATAATTATTATTATTATTATTATTATTATTATTAGTATTATTATTATTATTATTATTTATACTATTTTCTCTATAAAATCCAACCCAAACGCCCATTTATCTTTATTTTATTTACTAATAGAAAACCAAAACCCAAACACTTTCTCACACCATCTTCATATTCTTCAAACTCATTCTTTTATCAAGCATCAGCCACTTCATTTTGAAGTGGTTGATACTTGATATAAAAATGAAGTCGAAGAATATTAATATAGGGTAAGGAGGTGTTTGGATTTGGGTTTTTAATTGTTTGAAGCAAAGCTATTAAGATCGAGATCTTACTATACATTGCTTTTATCTTTGCAAGATCGGATCGAGATCGATAGATTCTACTTAAATGTTCAAATGTCTTACACGTCTAGTAATTCGTATTTAAAATGATAATATAACAAATTTATTAAACAGAGTTCAAAGAGTTATAACATAATTGAAATAAAACTCACATTGGTTCATAATAATAATTTATCTAATTGGTGGTTAAGGACGATTAAATTTTCAGTCTAAAAATCTATGTATTTTACGCTTATACGGCACTTATGGTTGCTCATGCTCGATTTCCCTTAGTAAAAGTTATAATAAAAGCTCATAATTATATTGTATTATTAGGAAAAGTATTTATAAACATTGAAAGTGGCGATCTTACTCTTGTATTTAACTTATAATATGTGCACTAGTTAGTAACTAGCATAAGCCCATGATTCACGGCCCATGGTGGCTCAAACGTGTAAAGTTGTAAGTATATAAACCCTCGCCAAGTGTAGAGACGGTGCGGGACTTAATCATAATCTTATATATCACACTTTTGTTCCACCTTCTATCTACATATTTTCTCTCTAGTTTTCTTATAAACTACATCATTTAAGTGCACGATCTTGACACTATTGGGTTCCTACAATTGGTATCAGATCTTGTACATGATGATAAATTAATGACAAAAATACACTGTTGGTCCCTAAACTTTCCAGAAAACATCACCAGGCACCCTAAGTTTGAAAAATAGTCGCCAAGCGTCCAAAGTTTAGGTTTTTGAGGCCAAATGCGTCCCTTGACCCATTTTCCGTTAGTCAACTATTTCCCCCATGTGCCTTGCACATGAGGGCAAAATGGTCATTTCATCATTACCACCACCCTCTCTTTATCTCATTTTCCTGCTACTCTCTCTAAATTTCTCCTTTTCTCTTAAATTGACACCATTACTGATGACGTATAGTCCATATTCGGGTCACGAACCCGGTTAATGAACATTACTAATGCCCAAGCCCACCACGAGTGGGCTATCATAACAATGATTGGGTTACCATACTAACGGTTTGGGCTCACGAAAGCCCAAACCCAAAGTTATTTATGGTCTTGATATGGATATCTCTTATTTAAGGGATATATATCAAACACAACCGGATATACCGAAGAGTAAGGAGCACGTATCCAATAAGGATTTCGTGCCTACATAAAGAATATCATAACTCTCGTTAAAGGTACGACTTACAACCCTAACTCTTCAATACAACCCTAAAACCGATTACTTACTCTCACGCCGGAGGATAATCGTGGGAGACAATCCCACGATAAGCCTAACGGTGTTTGTTTGCTTTCTTAGTGCGCAAGTCTCAAGCATTAAGATCTGATTGGTACGAGAACAGGAACCCAAATAAGAAACGCCGAACTTTTGTATCAACAAGTGACGCCATCCGTGGGACCGTACATAAGAACTAGAATGACGAAACACAAAAACTCAAGCCAGCGGACTCCGCAGTTGGAAAAGACACGTGGTGACCCCTCGAGGAAGAACCATCAAGATTCAACCTCTAGGCAGGCCTTTGGAACAACCAACGCGCCTGGTCACCAAAAATCGGGCCCAACCCTAATTCTCCCAACGGTAGAATTGCCCACAGGGACTACCCAGACCACCACGGTGGTCCCAAGCACTGGAGAACTTCAGCGCACTCTCTTCAATACTCCCCATCAAACGGCACCCATTGTGGACAACACTGTGCCGCCAGGCGCGCCTAACCGGGATAGGGGACCTAATACGGAAGCAGATATCGTTGCGCTGGAGGAGGACACGCCTGAGTTAACGCTAAGTAATTTTGTATCTCAAAATTACGAAACCTTAACTAACCTCATGCAAGAGGAGGCAAGAAGAAGGTCAAGTCAGAGCCTACAAGCCCGGCTTAACTTTAACGAAACATCCCCACCGCGCTACCAGGAGCGCGAAAACAATGAGAGGCGTACCAATGTCCACGCTAGACTTGGTACAGCATCCGATTCACAATACTCGGAGGAATACGAAGACAATGAGAGGCGTACCAATGTCCACGCTAGACTTGGTAATCGCAGGATCCAAGATAGACTTGGACGGCAACGCTCACCGAGCGAGAGCTCTTCAAGGTCTGGAAGCAGAAGAATTCATGATAGACTGGGGAGACGAATTTCCCCAAGTGAAAGCCCCTCAAGCTCGGACTCTGAGGAAAAACGGCGCAAGCGCCGCAAAAGGGACGATTCTTCCTCAAGTGACTCCTCGGACAACGAGGACAAAGAGACAGGACACTGGAAGTCCAGAGGAAGACATCGCGAGGAAGAAGACGAAGATATATCTCTTCCTTGGCGTCGCCAAAAGGTTGATGCATTCACACGGCGCATCAGCGATTATTCGGATCACAAGAAAAGGCGCATGCCCACCAATGTTAAAACATATGATGGAACGGGTGATCCTGATGACCACCTAAAATTTTTTGAATCCGCTGCTACTATCGAAAATTGGCCACAACCTGTGTGGTGTCATATGTTTAACTCCACATTAGTGGGGAATGCGCGAACTTGGTTTAGCAAGCTTCCACGAAGAAGCATAAACGGGTTTGAGGAGTTGCGAAAAGCATTCCGCTTGAATTTCACTCAGAGAAAGAAGTGCGCCAAGAACCCTGTTGAACTGGCCAGAGTAAAACAGCGCCAAGGGGGATCGACGAGTGCTTACGTGGAGCGCTTTAAAGATGAATGTATACACGTCAAGGCGTGTCCTGACGTACTAAAAATCTCAGGGTTCATGAACGGGATTAATAACACAGAGCTCATTAGGAAATTAAACGATAAGGTTCCCCAAACCTTTGATGAACTAATGAAGTGCACAAGATCTTTTATCCTTGTTGAACTAATGAAGCAGCTGCTGCGGATAGCAAAAAAGGCTACTAAAATTTATTGGCCACAAGAATAGCATAGAAGACAATCCAATGACCAGAGTAGCAATCGCAGCAAGAATTATCGCATTCAGGGAAACAGACGAGATAATGACAAATACACTCCTCTCACGAAGACTCCGAGGGAGATATTTGTAACAGAAGGCGCAAATTTCCCGAAACCTCCACCAATACGCACGCCAGAGGATCAGCGTGTAGGGAATGGATACTGCGAATACCATGGACAAAAGTGCCATACCACCAACGAGTGTGTCCAACTTCGACAACTAATCGACAAGTTAGTAAAAGAGGGTAGAATGGATCACCTCGTTAAAAATATTAAAGAAGGAAAGGATAAACAAAAGAATGGAGGTAA